>JACEIK010004986.1:22778-45953 GCA_018107945.1 Datura stramonium
ATTGAGGGGTGGGCTATATTTATTGAAATGGCTTGAATCATGAATTGTGTGAGAAAGCGAGCTAAGAGGCTAGTAGGTTCTCTCGTAATGTTGTGTCTTGTGATTGTTTGGGTCAAGTCAATTTGATTGTTATTGATTGGGGGGAGGGGAGGTAAGGTGATTATGAGGATGAGTCAACGTAATTCTTGTATAATGGGTGAGAGATTGCGAATAAATGCTTCGTGGGAAATCTTGGAGAAAAATAGGTCGAAGTACTACCTGAGCAATACCACTACAACGACCTTGGAACCGCTGCAGTGGAGCCCAATCTCACGAGCGGGCCAGGTTGTACCTTATCATGGAATTTAGAATACAAATGATGTAGTAAGTAACTGGTTATGAAATATCTTCGAACTAGGATTGTGCTATACTTGATGATGTGTAATTCTTGTTGTGTGTGATTTGTTGATATTTGAACTGTGATATGTGGTTCTTGAATTGATGAGTGAAGTCTATGATAAGCAAGTGAGTAAATAAAATGGCATGTAATATGGGAAGGTAAATCATCGATATATTGGGAATGAGAGGCTTGGAACCGGAGTGAGAACTTGGATGAGCAAATTGTGTGATTAAGTCATGAGTGAAGTCTTGGATATGAGTGGCTCGTGCCCAAGGTGAGCATCCGGGCAAGCGGTATGAGTGAGTACTCAGACATGTATGACTACATGTCCATAAGGTTGGGTGTACAGACATGAATACACAGACAGGTACTATGAATCTCTCATATGGCTGGGTGTATAGTACATGGATTTCTAGAGTCCCCTGCAAGTAGGGGTGGGCAGGGTATGGTATATACCGAATACCATACCGAAATTGAAATTTTTGATACCATAGTTTTGACATTACGGTATTTGGTATAATTTTAAAAATACTTTGGTATATGGTATGGTATTTTGTATTTATAAAAAAACACCGAAATACCGAATACCATACCGAAATATATATGTACATATATAATTCATACATCTTATATTATAATACAAATAAATATATAAAAATAGTATTAGTACAAAATTAGATATTTAGACATCAGAACTTTGACTACTCTATCTTAATTGAAATATTTTTTTTTGTAACAGGTTCAAGAAGGAATTTGTTTATAATTTTTTAAATGTAGTTACAATGTAAGATGTTAGTATGACATAACCGTGATATTTCTTGAAAAGTCGAAGCAATAATTCTTTATTGTATAAGTATATGTAAGTCGAAGTTAAATAAATAATGGTTATCAATTTACCATAATGCAAAATACCGAAACCGAACATTAAAATACTTATCCATACCAAATTAATTTGGTATGGTAATAGTATAGTATTTTTAAAAACCAAATACCGAAATTACCATAGCAAAGTTTTAAATACCGTACCATGCCCACACCTACTTGAAAGTCATGACTAGAAGGGAAAACATAAAACCCTCTAGCATGTGTGTACAATGATGTAATAGAGGCGTGTTCTCAACATATCGCTGATGATATGATTGCGAGATAGAGATCGTATGGGTATCGCCTGATATACATACGACTGCAATGACAAAGAGGTACAGGTATACAAGTGTGATACAAGATATACCGACATGATTTGGGTATGATGCAAGAGGCACAACTGAGATGTAATATGTGGTGATACGGTATAGGTATGGTACTTCATGACATGATTGTGGTGTGGAGACAGGTATGCGCGTGTGCTTAAATTGTGGAGGACTTAACTCCATTGGTTGGGCTTGATGTTTTATTGTGTGTGTACTTGAGCTATTTTTTGTGTACTCTGATTGAATGTTTGATTAAACTGGTCTAGTGAGTGACAAATGGGTAGTATGACGAGTCTAATCATGATAGTGAATTATAGGGAGATTGCAGGTTTAACTTTATTGTTAGCGTACTAAATTAAATAGAGACGATTAGACTGTAAGTAAATAAATAGGCCAATAAATAATAAAAATAGACTCGATTAATGATAGTGATAAGGTAAATGAGGTAGGCGTGCTATAATGTTTATATGGTAGAATAAAAGAGAACTAAATCAGCAAAATTGGGTTACTGTCTGCCTTAAGTAGCAATGCAGCGGGCGAATCACTGCTGTAGCGGGACCACTATAGCAGTTAAGCTACTCGCTACAGTGGAGGACAGAGACAGATTGAAAGTTAAATCGATGGTTAGGGTGTAGGGTGATTGCATGAGCATGGATAAATTATAAGAACCAACGATGTAGCTAAACTTAATGAATTAAAATACNAATATAGTGGCTCTTTTTAAGAATCGGAATGTCAAACCCACAGGTGGGTGTAGGGTGATTGCATGAGCATGGATAAATTATAAGAACCAACGATGTAGCTAAACTTAATGAATTAAAATACAATTCGGAATAGTTTTTTACATTTATTAAGTAAATTGCATGTTAATTTATATGCCGTTATGTTAGCTAATCTTAGTCGGTTGATGATGTCGACCGGTATGTGTGGTGTATTGATAATACCTTGATATGCCTTTTTAGTGTAGGTTGGGGAAAGTTTGAAGTTTCATGATTGACGTGGAGTACTTAGCATCAGCTTCTATGCTCTTCTCCGCAGATGAAGTTGTGTCATTTTATTTTGTCAAGTAATCTATTAAAGCTCTCATACCTGTCTAGACTAGATCTTGGGGAGTCATGGTTCGGAACAAAAGGATTTATTTTTATTATAGAAACATTTGTATTTGTGTGAGGTTAAGAGCATTTAATTTCCTTTGTGCATTGTGTTTATTAAAAGGGTTCTCCTTTCGAGTTAGGGTCGATGTAAGTGCCCGCAGGACTTGTCCATTTGGGGTCGTGTCAAGATGGTATTAGAGAATCTAGGTTACCGCTCTCACAAGTACAAGAGCAATGTCGAGTAGACTCCTATGGTTTGGTGTGTAGACGTCCAAATATAATCTTCAAGAAGCTATAATTCATCTAGAAAGTTTTCGCTTTATTTTTTTTCCATCATGTTTTCCGAATATGTCGATCTCCTAGGTTAACTCCAACTGGTATCTGGGGGATTCCAATTGGTATCTTGACACGCTCAATTGGTATCTGACTATGTGATATTATTGAGGATAAGAGATAAACTGGTGGGTGGGGTTGACTTGAGTCGGCCGGAGGGACTAGAACCCCTATGAGTATTTGGCTTAGCGAGGTTCGCTGCAGCGGGGTATACCTCACCGTAGCGGATTGGTATAGTGAGTGATGTATCGCTATAGCGATTATGTTGCAACAGTAGGATGATCACTATAGCGGACACGGTCGAGCAGAAATGCTAGAATTACGGGATCCCCTATTTTGATACGACAACAATTATAAGGAAATAATGACAAGTAAGTCATACAGGTTCAGAACCAGTAGCGAGGTGATATAAAAGGGGGCCAAAACACGACCATTATCTAAGGACGCCAAATGGGCATCCGAACATCAAATAGGAAAAGCAAGTACCAACTTCAAAAAATAAGAACAGAGAAAATAATATTATCTTACAAGATCCAAATAGTGGTTACTCAAATCATGATCATAAAAAGGTGGAAGTAGGGGAGAGGGGAACACCACGACCCTATATAGATGGAGTATCACTGCTTCTACCGGCATCACCGACCACCCCTCTGAAACACGTTGAGGAAGGAGAACTCTGGGAGGTCCCTCTTAGTTACCTGGGGTGTCCTAGAACTAAGAGAGAGGGTCTTCAGGATCTTCTTGATCCCCTTCCACATGCAGACGATCAGCTTATTCCAAGAGCCCCGTCTCCTCCTTTCTCTCTCCAAATCCTCCTGGAGCTCCACGCGGCCATTGCTCCCTGCATCTTCCCTGAGTCGACAGCTGCTGCATTGGAGGTTCTATTGCTAGAAGGAGGTGGGTAAAACCCTCCCAAAAGCTCCCACATGACAGCCATCTCGGTCTCTATCCGCTCGAATGGCCCCACGAATCTAGAAGGGTTGGCCCCACCATCTCCCTCAGCGAAAACAGTCTTTCTCTCTTTTTGGTCTCTCCCCAGAGCTCCCTTCACCCTCAAGGGATCAAAGGGCATGTTACAACCTAGAATAACGTCTCCGGACTCCCGATACACCTTAGGATGCCTACAGAGTAGGGTAATGAGAGAAATAAAAGGCAGGCCGTTGATGGGCTTGGCTGAGAAGTACATCCATTCCTCCAGAATCTGTGTATCCAGATTCACCCTCACCCCGCTCATAACGCAGGACCACCAAGGCACGGGCATATGTCACGTCAGTGACATAGGAGGACGGGCGAATCCTCCGAGACACCAAATTCAGCCACCTCCTGGCCTCCACAGTAAAATAGGTACTCCAGATACCCATCCTAGTAATACCCCAACAAGTTGAGGCCCTTTTCTCCTCCACCACAAGTGTGTCCACCAGCCACTATCTGTTAGCATCCACATCCCGAGCCTTTAATGTATCCTGTGTAGGATTCGACAGACCCAAAGCCTCGTTAATAGAGGCTGAAGTCAGGATGATCTGCATTCCCATGACATAAGCTAATCGCTCATCCCAACACTAGGACACCATAGGGAGGTCGACATAAAATTCCCTTACCCAGGCCTCATTCACCTTGCATGGGTCCTTCACCAGCGGACCCCACTCTAGCTCCTAGATGTGAGCATACAACTCATGTGCCTTCTCCTCTATGTTTTGCATAATAAACCCAGTTTGATGGAGCAGCCCTTTTGTAGCCTACTTACTGTGCTAAAACTGACACTATTCATTCACGAATCTGATATAATCCCCAGTGTGAATTCTGCCACTGGAGGAAGACATAGTGTTGAACCTGCAATAATAAGAAGCGTCAGGGAATGAAGGGAATGACAAGGAGGAGAAAAAGGTTGAGAAAAAGAAGAACAGAACTGGAAGGAGCCAGTGCCGGGCGGACTGCTGCAGCAGCTGAATGTCTGTTGTAGCGAGTCCACAATAGCGGGAGCAAACCACTATGATAATTCCGCTGCAGCGGTCAAAGTTCCATTGCAGCGGACGTTTCGTTCCTAGCAGGCCTCGACCCCCAACAATGGAGGTTGAAATTTCAAACTCTATTTTCTTCCAAACAAACTACAGATAGGGTAAGGGGAGCACTAACCCATAATCTACCAGCAATTCTACACCCGATAATGGTCGGATCCAAGCACGAAAAGCTAAAGGAAGACAAAACCACCACCCTACTCAAACCCCACATTTCTAGCATCAAAACCCCCATAAGAACCGTCTATACTACTAGAGAACCAAAGAGAATACTTGAGAACATAAATGCAAGTAGCATACTTAGTAAAACTAGCCTATGAGTTCAAGAAAAAACCCACCCTCATCATCTGCATAACTACCCAAATCCTATGTAAATAGGCATGATATTGCAAGCATTCAATAGCAAATGAAGTAAGGAAGCCATGAGGATAAATATTACTTGAGAAATTGAGTAAACACCGCAGGAGGAATGAGAGGATTTACATATAAGTGAAGTGGAAATTTGAGAATGAACTCAAAAACCATCCATTCTTCCCTTTAACTAAACTTATTTTCCACTATAGAGGACCATTTTCTGGTGCGGTGGAATCGCTATAGCAATAAATGAACTCGCTGCAGCGGATGGCTAAAATAGTGACGGTTTAAATTCCATAGAGTGACCCCCACCTTTTTATACACCCGCTCATAGAAGTTTAACAAAAATCAGGGACACCTAGGGTGCATAGGCCAGGAATAAATACCGTAAAACTTGAAGGAGAGGATTGACAAACCCGAAGTTAGCTAGGGACAAGTCACCCTAATCTAGAAACTAGGGGCAGCGAAGTACTGAGATTTCCCCTAGCGATAATTACAGGAAATGGGATCAAGAGCTAGACTCATTTTATATAAATATAACCTGAACGATTTTAGACTCGGCTCCGGAGCTTGGGGTGATCTTTGACTTGACTTTTTGATCTGAAAATAAATGTAACAAATGAATGTTATTGGGTTCGTAGATCTATGTAGATTACCTACTCGAACAAACATCGATAAAACCCTAGTGCCAGCTAAAAGCATGGAACTATGACCGGTATAGGGATCAACATGGGGTGAGTAAAAGATCCCACCTATATCGTAGGGCCGTTTGAAGATGAATAGATTTTTAATTGGTATTTAATGTAATGACCTGGTCGATCATTATAACACCTTGACAACCTAAGCACGGACAAATTTAAATATTTAAAAGCTGAAACAAAAGTCCCCAGAATTAAAAGAGTATAAGATGAACAATTTTCAATAGTTTAAGTCAAAATCGGGTGGAACTAGGTGTAAGGAATTTGCGGCTAGCTGTCTTTCACCATAGTGGAATAGCTGCAGCGGTAGTGTCCTCACTACAGCGGGTGACGCCGACCGGAATACCGAAAAACCTGTCCCAAGTAGGATTTAAAAATCTATTTTCCTAAAGGTGCTGAATAAAAATGCCCAGATAACATAAAGTAGGATTTTGGAACTAGGAAGCTAAAGAAGGCAAGACTTTACCCCTGTATCTATGATTCTTTGCTAGAACTCGAAACTTGATGCACGCATGCAACTGGAACGTCTCGATGCTAGCTTGGCGCCTAGGTAGGCTATGGCTTACTTACCTTCGTGTAGACATTTAATAGAAAATATGTATGTGCATATACTTGATGTGTTATTAATAAGTAGGGGAGAAACTTGAGTTAATTGCCAATGAATATTTATAATCAGTAAGTGTCTGGGGGGCAAAAGAAATAGGAAAGAGATAATGATATCCCTATGCTATAAAATTTGGTAGGCTTTAGTTTTAAGGGAATAGAACTTAGATAATGGTGTATATGGGAGTTGGTATACTTGAGTCATATTGGTCTTTGGACATCAGGTATGGATGCATATAGTCTTTCTTTTCTTTCGAATTTTAGCACTAAATCAATTAGTCTCGAATCTATAATTATATAATGCGAAAATTGAACATTGAGGCGTGGGCTATATTTATTGATATGTTTTGAATGGTGAATTGTTTTATAAAGCAAGATAAGGGGCTAGTAGGTTCTCTAGTTATGTTGTATCTTGTGATTGTTTGGTTCGAGTGAGTTTGATTGTTATTAATTAGGGGGGGGGGGAGGTAAGGTGATTATGAGGATGAATCAATGTAGTTCTTGTACAATAGGTGAGATATTCTAAAGAAATGATTCATGGGAAATCTTGGAGAAAAATTGGTCGAAGTACTGCCTGAGCAGTACTACTGCAGCGGCCTTAGAATCGCTATAGTGAGATTGCCGTGGCGGAAGTGATGCCACTACAGCAGAGCCAAATCTCGCGAGCAGGCCAGGTTGCACCTTATTGTGGAATTTCAGATACAAATGATACAGTAAGTAACTGGTTATGAAATAGCTTTGAACTAGGATTGTGCTATACTTGGTGCTGCGTAATTCTTGTTGTGTGTGATTTGTTGATATTTGAACTATGATATATGGTTCTTGAATTGATGAGCGAAGTCTGTTATAAGCAAGTGAGTAAATGAAGTGGCATGTAATATAGGAAGGTAAATCATCGATATATTGGGAATGAGAGGCCTGGGGTCAGAGTGAGAACTTGGATGAGCAAATTATATGATCAAGTCGTGAGTGAGGGCTCAAATATCAGTGAGGTGAACATCTGGGTGAGTGGTATGAGTGAGTACACAGACAGGTATGACTAAATGTCCATACAGTTGGGTGTATGGATATGAGTACATAGACAGGTATGATTAAGATATCATACGACTGGGTGTACAGTACATGGATTTCTAGAGTCCCCTACAGGTCATGACTAGAAAGGCAAACATAAGACCCTCTGGCATGTGTGTATAGTGATGTGATGGAGGTGTGTGCCTGACATATCATCAATGGTATGATTGTAAGATAGAGATTTTGCAGGTACGGCCTTATATACATTCGGTTGCAATGACAAGGATGTACAAGTATGCAAGTGTGATGCAAGATATACTGACATGATTCGGGTACGATGCGAGAGACACAACTTAGATGTAATATGTGGTGATACGGTATAGGTATGTTACTTCATGACACGATTATGGTGTAGAGGCAGGTACTTTCATGTGATTAAATTGTGGAGCACATAACTCCATCGGTTTGATTTGTTATTTTCTTGTGTGTGTACTTGAGCTATTATGTGTACTGCAATTGAATGTTTGATCAAAGTGGTCTTGTGAGTGATAAATGGGTAGTATGACGAGTCTAACCATGATAGTGAATTACGGTGAGATTGCATGTCTAACATTATTTTTAGTGTACTAAATTATGTAGAGACGATTAGAATGTAAGTAAAATAAATAGGACAATAAATAATAAAAACAAACTCTATTAATAATAGTGAGAGGAAAAAAGAGGCAGGCGTGCTATGATGTTTATATAGTGGAAAAATAGAGAACTAAATCAGCAAAATTGGGTTACTGCCTGCCTTAGGTAGAGCTAGCGAATTGCCACTGTGGCGGTTGAAGTACTCGCTGCAGTAGGGGAGAGAGATAGATTGAATGTTAAATCGATGGTTAGTGTATAAGGTGATTGCATGAGCACGGATAAGTCATAAGAACCAAAGATATAGCTAGTAAACTTAATGAATTATAATATAAGTCGGAATAGTTGTTATATTTATTAAGTCGATTGCATGTTAATTTATGTGCTTTAATGTGAACTAATTTTAGTTGGCCGATGATGTCTATCGTTACGTGTGATGTACTGATACTACCTTGCTACACGTTTTTGGTGTAGGTTATGGTAGGTTTGAAGTTTCATTATTGATGTCAATTATTTAGCATAAGCTTTCGTGTTCTTCTCCGCAGACGAAGCTGTGTCATTTTATGTTGTCAAGTAATCTATTAGAGCTCTGGTACCTGTCTAGATTAGATCTTGAGGAGTCATGGTTCAGAATAAAAGGATTTACTTTTCTTATAGAAATATTTGTATTTGTGTGAGGTAATGAGCATTGAATTTCCTTTGTCTGTTGTATTTTATAAAGGGGTTCTCCTATCGAGTTAGGGTAGATGTAGGTGCCTACACGACTCGCCCTTTTGGGATCGTGTCAGTTTCCCCCCAACAAGTACCTGATTTAACGTGTAGCACGACGCCATCACGTTTCACCACTTTTCCTTCCATTTTGAGCTTATAAATTTCACCCCTACTTTCTTTTCTAATTTTCTATTATCCTCAAGAGGCGGTGCTGTAAACCTGAGGGGACCAAGCAATAAATGTTGCATCTTGCCTTTCTTGGCACTTTAATGAGGGATGTCATTATGTATCTTTGGCATAATAAATTTTAGAATATAGGAGCATTATTCCTCATCTACACATCTCTCCATAGGCTTGGAAGACTCTATTTCTAGGTTGCCTACCAAACACAATGTGGAAATATGTTTAGAATGAGGATTAATATGCCCTAACTCCAAGATTAAATTACACTTAACATCCTCACTTTTATCCACCCCCTCAACATCGACATCAACCAACAAAGAATAGTCTAATGGTTAGGATTCATCTTCTTGTTCCATGTATTGGCTAGTATCCGCAATACTTTGTAGTTGGGCCTCAGACACCTCAACTTTTCCATTCAAAAGAATCTGTAGGTCATGGATACTTGAGTCATATTAGTCTATCTCTTGTCTAAGCTTTATTCTACCTTCCACTTGAGGTTCCTCTTGAGTGGCTAAGACCGTGACTTGTAAATTATTACAAGTTATAGCCTCAACCATCATCTCTGTGAGCTTGGAACTCATCCTTTTTAAAGCTTTTCCTTGTTCTGTAAGCTGCTCCCACATTACTTCTATATGCTTCAGGATCAATTTTTCCATATCGCTCATTTGAGCATGCTATTCCTCCTCTTCATTATTCCTGTAAGTATCAAAAACAACAGGAGGATCATAATTGGGGCTTGGGTAAGGGGAATAAGAATTTGGGCAACTACTGCAATGGCCATCCAGACCACCAAATACACCACAAGTATGATAGTGTTGTCACAAGTGGGGTCCTCCATAATTTATAAACGGATCACCAAAATATGAATACCCATTATTCAACCCCTTCATATACCAAGATATCATGTTAAGAAGAGTGGTAAAATACAAAAAAAAAAGAGAAAAATAAAAATCTATATAATATACTTATAAGAATTAAATGCTTGAATATTGTAATAAAAAATCCTAACAAAAAATAATTAAGCAATTTTCAAGTCCCCAGCAATGCTGCCAAAAACTTGATGCTACCTAAGCACAACGTAAGTGTACGTGATTATCAAGTAATATAGGACAGTGAAGTCTCGATTATCGATCCCTCAGAGACATGTCAGATTAATTTCTCAAGGTGAACACTTTATTTCACTATTGTAATAAACACAGATAAAAATAAGGAATGGATTAGAGATTAAACTACAAAACTTGAAAAGTAAATTAACAAATGAATTGAACGCTTTTCACAGATATTGTAATCCAAATGAAGATAGAATCTAGAGTCGTGGCACTTTTGCTTTAGGTTGAGTTTTAAGACTTGAATACACTAGACTAATTCTTCCTATGGTTTCTAGTTGCAAGTTACTAACCCATTTCTATTCATTCTCGCGAACATCCAAGAACTATCTCATGAACCCTAATGCCTATATCCCTATGATCGCAAGAAAAACATGAAACGACAGTTTTGGCTACTTGTATTCAACTGAACAGGGTTGAAGTATATATTTCTATCCTCAAAAATGAAATCTATCTTGAACCCATTGGACAAGATTCATTAAAACCTTTTCTACACTTACTTTTAACCCTTTCAGTTCTCTCTTCTGAGTTAAACCCAAAGACAACAAATTATATTCGTGAGGCGATCAATCTAATGAATACGCAATGAAAATAAGAAATTATAAACAACCTTTAACGAAGAATTAAGAACTAGCATAAATAAATTTTCAAACTTCAACCATTTGCTATGGACAAATCCCTAGAACAAGAGTTTAGGTACTCATGTTTAAGTGGAAAACTAAAGAGTTCATCATTCGAATCAAAAACATAAGTTAATGAATAAACCTAGAAATGAACTTGTCTCTTCCTCCAAGAATTACGTACAAAGTGATCAATACGATGAATGATTTCTAATTAAATGCCCTAGATATTATATTTATAAGAATGTGACTAATGACTCTTTTGCCCTCGAGAAGTACAATTTTTAAAGTTGAAAATTCATCCCGGATATCACCTGGCGTGTTGCACCATCTATTGCACCAGAATTTTGGCTTGAAATTCTTTTGAAGTTTGCCATCTGGCGCGCCGCACCAGCCGAAACACTAGGTGTTAGTCAAATTTTCTGAAGTTTTGAGTCTAGCGCTCTACTCCATCCAATGCACCAAAGTGTTGGAAAAATTTTCTAAGTCTGGAATGCTTCTGGCGCACCACTCCAGTCATTTTGCCAAGGTGTTGAGCAATAATTCCTCCGAAGATAAGGTCCTGCCGGACCACGCCACCCAACGTACCAACTTAAGTACAATTTTCTCTGAAATTGGGGGTTTGGCATGCTACACCTGCTATCTTGCCAGGCTAATTATTGCAAATTCTTCTTCCTTCACACATTGGATCAGTTTTGAGTCCTTTTTCCTTGGTTTCCTGCTCAAAACATCTAAAAACACTTGTTAGCTCATAAGACACATATAAACATAAATTCATCATTCATAAGGATTATGCTCTCAAAATAAGATAAAATATGAGTAAAAACATAGCAAACGGGCATGAGAATATGCCCAACATCACTTATATACCCCCAACTAGGCAACATAATAGGCTTGGTCCACTCTCCCATAAATATCCTTTGACTTCTTTTCTGCAAAAAAATATAAAAGCTAGCAACCCAATTTGTTTTATCCAAATACATTATAAAATATAATCCATAAACCTTGATATGACACGTAGAGAGAATTGTGGGTTTGACCCACTTATTTAACTAATTCATATGTCATATTTATATATATATCCTGTAATTATTTCTATACTTCACATATTAAATATGAATAATTATGACAATTACCCGCTACAAAAAGTAAATCTTAAAGTTAGCAACCTATAATTAATGTTGTAACGCTAAAGTTCTCAAAAAATATATATTAGGTCATTGCATTCTCCTCCACTTAAAATAACATTTTTCATCGACTGTGGCATAAGTTACCCACATAGTCAAAGAGTGGTGCGACTTCTCTCCTTTACATTGACCTTGTCGTTCCATACTAAGTATAATTACGAAAACATCTTGTAATATCCAAACACACCATCTCTTGTGTTTTTAACATGTTGTAGGTAACAAGTATTCTCTCTTAAAACTTCTTTAATTCTAACTTAATATCAAACAAGTGTAACTCCCCACTCTGAAAAGCTGAATGAACTCATGACAAAGCTGGTGGTAAAGCTAGTTTATATGCTACTACTCTGATTCGTTTCATAATCTCAAAAGGAACCGATATACCTTGAGCTCAACTTTCCCTTCTTGCTAAATCTAATAACACCATTCATGGGTGATACTTAAGTACTATATCACCCTCCATGAACTCCAAATCATACTCTCTTGTCTGAATATGATTTTTGCCTACTCTGAGCTATCTTATGTCGGTCTTGGATTACCTTTACCTTGTCAAAAGCTTCCTGAACCATCTCTAGACCCAAAAGCTTCCTCTCGCCCGGTTTGAACCAACCAAGTGTAGAACGACACCGGAGCCATCTTAATATTGGATTGATAGTTGTTATTGTAGGCGAATTCTACCATAGGTTACTGCTCATCCCAATGCCCTCCAAAGTCAATGGCACATGCTCTCAATATGTCCTCCAAGATCTGAATAACCCGCTCTGACTGACCATCAGTGTTTAGTTGAAATATTGTACTGATCTCAACTATAGTACCCAATGCCTTCTAAAACAACTGCCAAAATTGAGCAGTGAATCGTGACCCTGTAACAACTATCAAAAGTCCCTAAGATCAGATCCTAGGTATGAAATAGAAAACTAGAAGATAAAGACAAATCCCCGCAGAACGAATGAAATCATAATTCGTGGTGAGTGACCACAACTCGTAATATGGTCCGTGATGAGCAATCAAGGTTTCCTAAGTCCTAGTTCCAGCGACTTCAGTAACGAGGCATTGGTGCATCTAACGACTCATCTTGTTATCTGTTCTGAGAAAGGCAATCGAGTCTCGAAACTTGACATTTTCTTCCCAACAACAATGAGCTAGGTAATGAGTTGTCGAGTGGTTTAACGAGTCGTACAGTGACTCATCATCACTTGATGGTAGATTTTTCAAATGATATTCCAAGGGTATTTTAGTAACTTTTCATATTTTTAGTACCTAAACCAGAATATTTTTTTATTCTCAAAGGGGATATGTAAGAGTTTTATTATTCCAACCTCTCATTACTCCCCATTACAATGTAAACTCAAGAATCATTAAGCTCTTAAGCTCTCAAAGAAGGTTAGGGTTCTTCATCTTCAACCTAAAGATTTTTAAATAGAAGTCTAAGTTCTTGATTTCAGGTATGTAAGGCTAATTTAAATGAGAAATTTCATTATTCCTCCTACCCTACATCTAGTAAAGACTTCATAGAAGTAAAGCTAGGGATTTTTCCCAATTTCTTGATTTGGTCTTCTTCTCTATATGTTGAATTGTTCATTGTTGAATTCTTCACATTGAATTGCACCTATTGTATTTATTGGCTGTTAATCATTACTCTTTTGATGTTTATCGATGATACCTCTTATTCTTGATTGGTTGATAATGGTTCATGTCTCTTATCCCATGAACCCAAATTGCATAAAAGCCATTATTTCTTAAGGCATTATAATTTTAGATAAATACATTATTTTCATAAAGTTGAGCAGATTTTAAGAGAGTTTTCATAAAAGGATTTTTGAGAAAGAATGTACAGTTTATAAAGATTTTCAAAAGCTAAGAAAAAGTCTTATTTTTGAAAATCAAAGGTTTTTAGCATAGAAGCTCACATGTTTTCAAAGTATAGTTTGAGATAAGGCTCATGAGTGAAGTACAGGGATTTTGAGCTAAGGCTCAACAAGAGTTTTTAAAAATCTATTATAACTATAGCTAAAGTGTTTTATAAATGATGTTTTTAGCTGCCTTAAATAGCATATTTATATGAACATAGTTTTTGGGAGGATTATTTAGCACCGAGACGGGTGAAGGGTTCAAATAACTCATAAGCCCCAGAACTACGTATCTAGCGCAGGTTAGGATTATGTCGTTGATTTGGGTGACCCTCAGATAGCCCCTAGTAAGGGATTTAATTTGGATCCATGGTTTCAGTTTTGTCCTCTGTCCTAGCAAGGCTTTGGATGGCTCTCTTAACTTGGGCAAGAAGTTAGACATCACGTGTTGATTCATGATGTATGTTGGTTATTAAAAACTCCCAACTACAGTTATACATATATGAACATATATTTTTCAGAGATTGTTTTGATGCATAGCTGCTTTTACACATCTTTTATACTTGTGTTTTAATGCATCATTCGAGCTTCAGCTTCTGTCAGTTTATTATTTAAGTTCAGATACTCTTGCCTAACTGTTGTTTCATTCAGCCATTTACATACCATACATTCGATGTACTGATGGCTTTTGGCACTACATCTTATTAGGATGCTGATTCAGGTAGACAAGATCAGCAGCGGATGCTTCATTGGGATCTCACTTCATTCAGGTTTTGGGAAGGCCTCCTACTTTTGGATAGTCCTAGTAGAGTTCTAATTTTATTTTTAGTAGATCTTAAGGTTGATGTGGGAGTTTTGTCCTAGCACCTATCTTCAGTTATTAAAGGCTTCATAGATTGGTTAGAGTTGAGTCAATAATGTTACTTCTTAATATTAATTTTTAGTTCAAGTTAATAAAACTTATTTTTTATATTGAGCTCACACAGTTTTAGCTTCCTCATTACTTTATTGCATTACTAGCTAATAGTAAGCCAGGCCAAGAGTTCGCTTGGATCACTAGGTGGTCTAAGTGCCGGCCATGTCCAGGGTATAGGCTCAGGGCGTGACAAACATGGTATCGGAGTTTTAGGTTCGAAGAGTCTTAGGATGTCTATGAAATGTTTCTAGTAGTATTCTTCTTATACGTATGAAGCACGCCACATCTATAATAGGGAGACTACAAGGCTTTAGGAAATACGTCCCATCTTTCATACTCTAGATGTTGTGATAGAGTTTAACTCTATAATGGATTTCTCCTAACTCGTGCATTCACATGCTTCAGATCATGCCACCAAAATGTACTATCAGCCAAAGGAATGCAGCTAACCTGCCTCCACAGAATAGGATGCAGACCCGAAATGGTGCACGCACTCCAGTCCAGGGATCTAGTATTGGAGACTAGGATGCACTGACCACTAGTGGAAGGAATCCAAAAACACTAGTTCCTTAGCCTCCTAGATTTGGTACTTTAGAGGCAGAGTTTAAAGGGGCTATTCAGATGCTCACTCAGTTGGTTGCTGCTCAGTTAGGTCGTCAGAGCCCAGCGCAAGCTACTTTCTGTTCTCATGATTCATCAGGAGCATTAAGGATTAGTGAGTTCTTTAGGATGAATCCTCCAGAATTCATGGGGTCTAAGGTTGATTAGGACCCCTAGAACTTCATTGATGAGATCTAGAAGATTTTGGAGGCAATAAATGCTACAGAGACAGAGGGAGTTGAGTTTGCTTTGTATATAAGCTCAAGGACATAGAAAATATATGGTATTTCCATTGGGAGTAGGGACGAGGTGAGAGTGCAGCTTTGGAAACTTGGGATAGTTTCTAGGAGGCCTTCCTGAACCCCTTCTTCCCTCAAAAGCTGAGAGAGGTGAAGGCAGAGGAGTTTATGAAATTTAGGCAGGGCACTATGTGCATGAATAAGTATAGCCTTAAGTTCATCTAGCTATCTAGGTATGCTCCAGAGATGGTGCCAGATATGAAGGCCAGAATAAGAAAATTCGTGTTTGGATTAGGCAAGCATGTGAAGAAGGAGTAGAAGGGCTCTCTATTGATAAGTGATATGGACATTTCTAAATTTATGGTGTATTCTTAGTAGTTAGAAGAATATAAGCAGAAGGATAGAGAAGAGCATCATAGTAAGAGGGCCAAGCTAGCAGTTAATTAGACCACACAGTAGAGGAGTGGAATTGAAAACAGGTCCTTCTTCAAGAACAGGTCCTCTAGACCTACACAGTTAGTTGTTAATGCTCCGGCCCGAGGTACCAGGAATGATCAGAGGTCTCAAATGCAGGGTAATACAATACAAAGAACCCCTCGACACCCACCTGGTAGCAAGTATGGTAGGGTTCATTTGGATGAGTGTTGTTCGGGTAGAGATAGATGCTATGGATGCGGATAGTAGAGCCATTTTCTGAGAAATTGTCCCTCACGATAGGGCAATGGGGATAAAAAAAAAGAGAAGTCTACTCCCTTAGCAGGTAGAGGTTCACAAAAAAGGCACTACATTAGGAATAGGCGAAGGTTAAAACCATCTGTATTCTATGTCTAGTCACCAGGATCAGGAGAACTCCTTAGATGTTATCACTAGTATGTTAAAAGTCTTCTCTATTGATGTGTATGATTTACTTGTTCCAGGCACTATGTTATCTTTTGCGACTTCTTATGTAGTCGTTAAGTTTGTGATCTCCTCAAAACATCTCTTAGAGCCTTTCAATATTTCTACTCAAATGGGTGAGTCGGTCTTAGCTAAGAGAATCTACAAAAATTGTATAGTTTTAATCCATCATAAAGACACTACAACTGACCTAGTAGAGTTAGACATGGTGTTTTTTGATATTATTCTAGCCATGGATTGGTTGTATTCCTGTTATGCCACAATTAACTATAGGACCTGAGTAGTAGAGTTCTGGTTTCTAGATGAGCAAGTCATAGTTTAGGAAGGTAGTCCTGTTATTAATTTCATACCTTATGGATAAAAAGTTAATCTCTAAGGGGTATGTCTATCATATAGTGAGACTTAGAGACTCTAATGTCGATACACCATCCCTTCAGTCAGTTTTAGTCGTGAATGAGTTCTCAGAGGTCTTTTCAGATGATCTTCCTTGAGTTCCACCCAACAGGGAAATAGACTTTAAAATAGATTTTCTTCCTGATACTCAACCTCTCTCTATTTCGCCATACATAATGGCTCCAACCAAGTTAAAGGAGTTAAAGAAGAAGTTAAACTTCTAGATAAGGGTATCGTTCGCCCCGGTGCTTCACCTTGGGGTGCTCTTGTTCTCTTCGTACTTAGGAAGGATGGTACTCTTAGAATGTGTATAGATTACCAACAGTTGAACAAAGTCGCCATCAATAATAAGTATGCCCTTACTTGAATCGATGAATTATATGACCAACTACAAGGTACCACTTGTTTCTCAAAGATAGACCTTAGATTAGGGTATCATTAGTTAAAGGTTAGAGAGTGTGCTATTCCCAAGACAACTTTTAGGACCCGCTATATTCATTTTGACTTTGTTGTTCTGTCCTTTGGTTTGACTAGCGCTCCTTCAACATTTATGGACCCCATGAACAAAGTGTTTAAGAAGTATTTGTACATGTTTGTTATTATGTTCAATCATATCTTGATTTACTCAAAGAGTGATCAAGAGTATGCTAGTCATCTCAGAATAGTCCTACAGACACTTAAAGACCGTGAATTATTCGCCAAGCTTTCTAAGTGCGAATTTTGGCTGAAGTTAGTGGCTTTCTTAGGATATATAGTCTCCAGTGAGGGTATTAAGGATGATTCTCAAAAGATTGAGGTAGAAAAGAGTTAACCCAGACCCATAATCCCAACTGACATTAGGAGTTTTTTGGGTTTAGCTAGTTACTACAAAAGGTTTATAGAAGGATTTTCAACTATTGCTGCTCCGTCGGCTAAGTTGACTAAGAAAATGGTTAAATTTCAATGGTCTAAAGCTTGTGAGAAAAAGGTTTCAGGAATTGAAGACTCATTCGACTACTGCTCCAGTGTTGATCCTACCAGAGAGTACAAATGGTTTTGTTGTGTATTGTGATGCATCCAATGTAGGCATCGGTAGTGTATTGATGCATAATGGTAAAGTTATAACTTATACCTCCAAACAACTCAAAGTCCATGAGAAGAATTATCCGACTCATGACCTTGAGTTGGCAGCCGTAGTATTTGCATGAAAATTTGGCACCATTATCTTGGTGTGCGCATGTTGATGTGTTCATAGACCACAAGAGCCTGCAATATGTGTTCAGCCAAAAGGCGTTGAATCTCATGTAGAGGAGGTGGCTTGAGTTGCTCAAGGATTATAACATGAGTTTTCTCTACTACCCAGGTCAGGCTACTGCAGCTGCTAATGCTCTTAGCAGGCTATCTGTTGGAATCACAATCATCTAGAAGAGGAGAAGGGAGAGTTGATTAAGGAGGTGCACAGACTCTCACACTTGGGTGTCCGTCTTCTAAACTCCAAAGAAGGTAGTGTTCTTATTCAAAATGGGGTTGAATCATCTCTAGTGGCAGAAGTTAAGGAAAAGCAGGATAGAGATCACATCTTGCTTCAATTAAATGAAGATGTCCACAAGCAAAAGGTGTTGGTTTTTTCACAAGGGGGAGATGGTGTTCTAAGGTATCAAGAAAGGCTATGTGTTCCGAATATAGATCGTCTTAAAGATAAGATCATGGAAGAAGCACACTACTCCAGGTATTCGATTCACACATGTTCCATTAAAATGTACTATGACTTGAGAGAAATCTATTGACGGAATGGTTTGAAGAGAGACTGCAGACTTTGTGGCTAGATGCCCAAATTGTCAACAGGTTAAGGTCAAGCACCAAAGGCCATGTGGTATGGCTCAGATTATAGCATACCTGAATAGTAGTGGGATGTGATCAATATGGACTTTATCACCAGTCTTTCGAAGTCACATAGGCAATATGACTTCATTTGAGTGATTGTAGATTTAATGACTAAGTCAGCTCATTTCTTACCAATTAAGACTACAGGCTTTGCTAAGGACTGTGCCAGATTATATATCCATCAGATAGTCAAACTTCATGAAATTCCATTATCAATCATATCAGATAGGGGCGCACAGTTTACTGCTCAATTATGGAAGTTGTTTCAGAGAAGTTTAGGTTCAAAGGTGAACCTTAGTATATCTTTTCCTCCACATACAAATAGTCAGGCAGAGCGGACTATTTAGACACTGGAGGTTATGTGAGGGCATATGCTACTAACTTCAAGGAAAATTAGGATGACCATTTACCTTTTATAGAGTTTTCTTTTAACAACAATTATCACTCCAGCATTCAGATGGCTCCTTATGGGGCTCTTTATGAGCAGAGGTGTAGATCTCCGACTGGTTTG
The DNA here is from genome assembly GCA_018107945.1 of Datura stramonium. Lineage (NCBI taxonomy): Eukaryota > Viridiplantae > Streptophyta > Magnoliopsida > Solanales > Solanaceae > Datura > Datura stramonium. The sequence continues at coordinate 42,159 of JACEIK010004986.1, forward strand.
TTTGAAGTTGGTGCAACAGAGTTGATGGGACCAAACTTAGTGCAATAATCCATGAAGAAGGTTAAGATCATTCAAGAAAGGTGTAAGACTACACAAAGCCGCTAAAAGTCTTACACGGATGTGAGGTGTAGAGACTTGGAGTTTGTGGTAGATGATTGGGTTTACTTGAAGGTTTAATCCACGAAGAGTGTCATGAGATTTGGGAAGAAAGGGAAGCTCGATCCTCACTATATTGGTCAACATCAAATGTAGCTTATGAGTTGGAGCAGTGATAATGTCCAAAATATACTCCTAATGCAAAGAGCATAAACGGTTGTTGTATCAAAATAAATATTCCGACGGATTTTAGGGTCGAATCCTACATGGACTAGTGAATGATACGCACGAGTGTCGTTTGAGAAATTGAATTTAGCTTGCACCACTTGAGAATAACATGGAAATAAACATGTTGGGGGAGATTGAAATTTACAATAGAATATACTTCTACTTTGGCTAACTACAATAGTAAAATTACCAAGGTTGTTGACAAGAATGTGAAAGACTAGAGGTGTGGTGTAGATGATATGCTAACTAAATAGGGTCATGCTAGGTTATCTCATAAGTTCAATTTGTGTAAATAATCTTAGGAAAGTGGGCATTTAATGCTTTTTAGCCTCATAAATACCTCTTTCTAGAGTTCTTTCAAACCCCCAGACACCATTAACTTAACCCGATTAGATTTGTATTAATAGATGCACTAATATCTAGCTATTAGCTATTAAATATGAGTGAGAATGTAATTTTGGCTATTTCTAGCTCAGTTTCACAATCTCCCATCAATGTCCATCATTAAGTTCTCTCCCAATACTCAATTCTTCTTTTGCAAGAAAAAATGAAGTAAGAACAGTTAGACCCACATCAACAACAATGGATCTTCAATTATAGATTGAAGAGAATCTAACAGATTTACACTAATTAAATAATATTGAGATGACTCTAGCAATATCCACTCTAATTAAGCATTCATCACCACACACCTCTAGTTAATAATTTAGCTACTCATAGTTAAGAAATTCAAAAGCACATTTAACAATAAGCTCATTGAATTCAATAATAGAAGTAGAAAAATCAAGTTCAACAAGAAGTCTTCAACAATGGTAGTACCTTGCTATGGAGAAGAAGAAGAAAAAGAAAATAATTCTTTTCAAAGTACACCAATCAAATTCTTCCTTTTTTCTCTGCCAAGAGAATGTTCTAAAAGCTAAATATTGAGATCTGATGAGTACAGAGCACTTCTTTCTAGAATATATCCAAAAGTAGGGTATCCCTCTATCTCTTTTTTCATGCTGGACATTTTTACCTCTGATCAGCGTTCTGACACTTGCGGGAGTACCAGCGATTCACCAGTTACATTCTGTGAACCGTCGGCTCTAATTAGTTCCACCTCCAGTGAGTTCCAGTGGCCTTAGGCGATTCCTTCAGCGTTTTTCCGGTCTCCACCCGTGTGCCGCCAATTCTTTTCCCTTCGATCTAGAAATTTCAAGTGTGAATCGGCGGAAGTACTGGTGAGTCGCCAGTGCAAGTCCACGTTCGCCGGGTGCTATCATTCCTAGAGGCAGTGTTCATTAGCTCTTGGCTTGCGTTTCGCCAGTCTCATCCGGTGAAGCGCCGGTTTACACCCGATTCCCTTCTTTTTGCTCCCTTTCTTGCTCTTTTCTCCAAATCAAATATTTGCACACAAAATGGAAAAAAGGGCATAAAATCCATCTAAATGACTTGAAAACTAGAATAAATTTCATGCTTAAGAGCTTAATGAGTTGGTAAATTACCAAGTCATCAAACCCCCAAACTTGAACCATTTTTTCCCTCAAGTAATGCCTCCTTTCTTTGGTACACACTGCACAGGGCTTACCCAATTGCTGTCTATGATAGGATATACCACATCTGCATCTAGCCATTTAATAATCTCCTTTTTGACCACCTCTTGCATAGGAGGGTTCAAACGCCTTTGATGCTCAATTATAGGATGCAATTTTCTTGACGATTAATCTTGTGAGTGCAAATCCCTAGAGGAATACCGATGATTTCAGCTATCGACCACCCTATAGCTAGAATATGCCTGTTCAATACCATGATGAGTTTTTCTACTTGAGAAGGAGTGAGTTTTGCTGAAATGATGACCGGGAGCGTCTCATTCTCCCCCAGATATGCATATTGCAAGTGAGTAGGTAAGGGTTTGAGCTCTAGCTTCAGAGGTGCCACAATGGATGGCTGTGACAGAGGAGTTGTGCGATTTTTTAAATTGAGGTCAAGATTCCTTGGTTGGAAAGGATAATTTCTTATCTCCTTATGCACTTGATGAACCTCCTCTTGTTCTTTACCTTTAAAAAGAAATCAACAATCGTTTCCTCCTCAATTTCCCATTCAAATATATCATCATCCATGATGGCCTGAGGTGAGGAAGTGGTTGCTTATGTTGTTTGAGCTGCCACCTAAGATGCTAACTCGTTCATCCTATCCTCCAATTGTTGTATTATTACATCATGACTCCTCATGGTGGTCGTAAGGTCCAATAGTTTACTCCACAAGTCCTGAATTCCTGCTTCAGTTGAAAGGACCTTTTCAAGCACCACTTCAAGAGTGCTTTCCATGTGGAATGGGACTGACTCATCACTCTCCGGCTACTCGTCTCAACTGACCAAATATTGTTCCGACCTTGGTTTCCATGATAAGCATTCTCATAGCCGTGGTTGGCTTGGTGGTATCTTACATGGAAACCCTTTATATAGTTCATCAACAACTCCATCTGCTTCATAATGACATACAACATTGTGTCTTTCTTCCCCTCTCTATGCCACATCTTACCTACTACTTTGACAGTCTCAACATAAGGCACCCCCCTCAGGGTCTCACGACCACCTTCCGAAGATGCTCATGAGCAACACAGCGATCGGTTAATAGCAATTGTGATGTAAAACTAATTCAAATTGACAATCAACACAAGAGTATCAAGCGCTAGTCCCTGGCAACGGTGCCATTTTTGATAAAGTCCAAAATATACTCCTCATGCAGAGAGCGTAAATGGTCGTTGTATCAAAACAAATATCTTGATAGATGTCGGGGTCGAATCCCACAGGGACTAGTGAATGATACGCACAAGTGTCATTTGAGAAATTGAATTTAGCTTGCACCACTTGAGAATAACATGGAAATAAACATGTTGGGGGAGATTGAAATTTACAATAGAACATAACTTCTACTTTGGCTAACTACAATAGCAAGATTACCATGTTTGTTGACAAGAATGTGAAAGACTAGAGGTGTGGTGTAGATGATATGCTAACTAAATAGGGTCATGCCAGGTCATCTCATAAGTTCAATTTGTGTAAATAATCTCAGGAAAGTGGGCATTTAATGCTTTTCAACCTCATAATTATCTCTTGCTAGAGTTCTTTCAAACCCCCAGACACCATTAACTCAACCCGATCAGATTTAGATTAATAACTGCACTAATTTCTAGTTATTAGTTATTGCTTAGGGATGAGAATGTAATTTTTGCTATTTCTCGCCCAATTTCACAATCTCCCATCCATGTCCACCATTAAATTCTCTCTCAATACTCAATTCTTCTTTTGCAAGAAAAAATCAAGTAAGAACAGTTAGACCCGCATCAACAACAATGGATCTTCAATTATAAATTGAAGAGAATCTAATAGATTTACACTAATTAAACAATATTGAGATGACTCTAGCAATACCCACTCTAATTAAGCATTCATCACCACACACCTCTAGTTAATGATTTAGCTACTCATA
>JACEIK010004986.1:68705-85247 GCA_018107945.1 Datura stramonium
AGAGATATTTTTATTTTACCCCGATATGGAACATCGGCTGGGGATCTTTTTATTTTACCCAGGTGTGGTACACCGGCTTGAGATTTTTTTATTTTACCCCAGTTTGGTACACCCGCTGGATGAATTTTATATATGGATTTACGGTTTGTTAGTCATTGGCATTACAGTAATAGTTTCTTTCTTGTGCATTTCTTAATTGCATTTTCATCTCATTATAGAGTTATTACCAGGTTTCAGTTTCCAAGATTCCAGGTTGTTACCATTCCTTATTCCTGGTTCAGTTATCTTGAGTTTAGTTATGTTATAGTAAGTTGATATCAAGCACAGGTTGAAGAGTTCCAGGTTATATTTATCCTTTATATTTTTATGTGCTAAGTTAGTGATTACAGGATTGTTATCTCATGGTTACAGTTTCAGCCTCACATACCAGTACATTTCATTCGTACTGACATCCCCTTGCTTGGGGACCTGGGTTCATGCCGCAGGTGCAGGTAATGGTCAGGATGGCCATTTGAGTAGCAGTTCGTGAGATCAATAGATGGTTGGTATGCTCCTTTCTTCTTGGAGCTAGGGCTTAGTTATTTATGCTTGAGTTTTGAGATGCGGTTATGGGTAGGTCGGAGCCCTGATCCGACCATCAGTCAGTTTACTCTTTAGAGGCTTTGTGGACTTAGTGTGTACGGTGTTATTAAGTTTGTGGCCTCGTGAGGTTATTGTTGCTTGGTTTAGCACACTAATTTGCTTGGTTGCATTTCGATTGTTTACCCCGTATTGTTAAGACCTTATGGGTCCATTTTATTCTTCAGTTGATTATGACAGGTGGCCTTGATGGCCTAAGTGTTACAGTTACAAATGTCATATAGCCGGATTCTCGATCAATCATGAATCGAGTGCCAGTTGCGCCCTACCCCAGTTTTGGGGCATGAAAACAAGTTTGGGAAAAAGATATTTCAAATATAGAATTTAGAACTAGATATTAATTTTAGGATTTGGTATTGCCCCAGCTGTATATATGGACCTGATGAATAGTATGATTAGGACATTCTTAGATCTGTTCATGGAGTAAGTATCGCTGATAATTTTGTATATTCACATTTAGAGGTTGAGTTCGAAGATCATATGCTCTAGTACTAGCCTTACCAGAAGGATTAGAGGCTTATGTTGTCCATCATTATGCTTCAAACATAAGGTTTGGTTGTGTTCTAATGTAGCATGAAAAGGTGGTTGCCTATGCTCTGAGACGGTTGAGGAAACACAAGAAGAATTACTGACCCATGATTTAGAGTTGGTTGCAGTTCTAACCCATGATTTAGAGTAGTCTGTAATTATTCATGCATTAGAGATCTTGAGGAACTATTTATATGTTGTTCATGTTGACATGTTTACATATCGCAAGAGTCTCTCGTATATTTTTAAGCTAGAGGAGTTAAACTTATGACAATGCTTGAGTTGTTGAAGGACTATGACATAGACATCTTGTATCACCCATGGAAGACTAGTGTTGTAGCCAATTCCATTTGTTGTAGATCCCTGGGTAGCTTATCATACTTGAGGTTAATAAAAAGAGAATCAAGTTGAGTGTTGTACCAGTTAGCCAGTCTAGGATTTCAATTGATGGACTTATATGATAGTGGGGTTGAGATTCAGAATACTGCAGTGTCATCTCCAGTAATGGAGGTAAAAGAGAGACATTATGAAGATCCCAACCTGGTATAGCTTAGAGGAAATGATCAGGAGGAAGGGTTGTTAGCTTATCGATAGTAGAAAATGGAGTCTTGAGATTCAGAGATTGACTCTGTCTTCTAGGTGTTGCAGGGCTTTGCTAGCAAATGATAGCATAGGTACACTACTCCTTCTATTCTCTTCACCCATGTTTGGAAAAAATATGTCTATTACTAGCACGACATGAAGAAATATATTGCTATGTTCATAGCATAGTGTCTCAATTGACATCAAGTAAACACTGAACATCAAAACCCCGATGAGCTAATTTAGGAGATAGTTGTGCTTATGAGGAGCAATCAACATGGATTTTGTTATAGTCAAGACTGCGTTTATAATTGTAGATTACGTCGAGTTATACATCAGATAGGTAGTTAGACTGCATTGTCTGCTAGTGTCTATTACTTCTAACAGCTAAGAGTAATTTACAACCAATTTTTGGAAGTCATTCCAAAAGGGTCTGGGGACATAGGTTAATCTGAGTACAACTTTTCATCGCCAAACAAATGGACATGCTGAAAGCATGATTCAAACGCTTGAGGATATGTTATAGGCAAGCATGCTAGACTTCAAAGAATGTTGGGATGATCAACTACCTCTTATTAAGTACGCATAACATAATAGTTACCATTCTAGTACTAAAATAGTGCCTTACGAGGCTTTGTATGAGAGTAAATATAGGTCCCCTACTGGATGGTTTGAGGTAGGTGGGTTAGCTTTGATTTTACATGACTTGATATATCAGACTGAGAAGAAGGTTATGCTTATTAGGGAGCGACTATTAACGACCTAGAGTCGTGGGCTGTCTTGCTCCAATGTATGATGTAAAGCTTTAGAGTTTTGTATTGATGATTGGGTATTTATAAAAAACTCACCTATGAAAGGCGTTTTTAGATTTGGTAGGTAGGGCAAGCTTATACCAAGATTCAGTAGCCTATACCCAATCTTCCGAAAGGTAGGTCGAGTGGCTTACGAGTTAAACTCATGCTAGAATTTATTAATCTATTTTTTCATGTATCGATTCTACAAAAATGCATAGGAGAGCCTTCTTGGGTTTTCCCTGTTTAGGATGTTTAGATCATAGAGGAGTTGTCCTATGAGAAAATGCTAGTTGTCATACTAGATCGGCAGGTCGATAGATTGATGACCAAAGATACAACTTTTATTAATGTCCGGTGGATTTACAGGAATGTGAAACAAGTTTCCTGGTATGTTGAGAATGTCATGACATCTTGATACCCCCACTTCTTTCATATCTAGGGTGATAGCATATCAATTCAGATTTTTACAGTTGATGTGTGATACCTATTCGGACTTTACATTGTTACTTATTGTTATTGTTACATTTTTCTCGCATTATTTTGTGGAGCTTTGCTATATCATCCTGTGAGACGCCATGGTTAGACTTTTATATGTTTTATATTTTCAGATAGTCCATATTATAGAGGACACTCTACTAAAACTTATGAGCCACTACTACAGGCTTGACTTTGTAAATCTAAGTTACATTCGAATATTCCTAGGGGGGAGGATGTAACACCCCGTACAATTTAAGAAATATATTTAAACTTTCAAGATATGGCCAATAGTGGTATATCTTCACCTATGGGCCTTTGGAATATCCTGACACCTACAGAGCTAGAAATTTTGTATTGTAGTTCTACCTTCGGGTAGAGGCACCATGACTGCCTATTAAATTTTGGTTGTAAGTATCAAGATGGTGTAGTTATTATTAGCGATCTTATAGCTACATACGACGTACAAATTATTATACAAGTTTCATAAAAGGTCATCTTACTTGCTTATAGCTTAATACATTATATGAAGCCTTAATTGGATATCTTGTTATTTGTTAAGTGTTTGGGCCAATGCCTTTAGGCTATTCATATAGATTCCCATTTACAAGTTGCCTATAAGGGCTTTTAATAATAGTACCTTGCTTAAGGGGGTACTTTGCTTGGAAGAGTTATAAAATGTCTAGAAAGACCATATTGACGCCTGCAGATCCATATTGAAGTATATTTACTTATGGACTTCTATTATGCCTAAGTTACCATTACTGGCTTCAGTAGAGCCTTGTATGTTGGAGGTGCAGTTACGGTAGCCTAGAAGGCTCAAACACAGTTAAAGGAGTTGAGAAGGCTCAGATACAGTTATAAGAGCCCAAAAAGCTCAAGAGATAGACTTAGTAGAAAAGTGTGCTCTAGTTACAATAACAGCTTACCTATGGGGCTATAGAGTTACCAATACGGGTGTATAATTTGAATTATACCTGCCAGGGCTTATAGGGGCTCAGGTAGGCTATTATTTTTTATTGTACCTACCATGCTTATGGGGACCAGGTTAGATTCTTGTTAGATAATTGCTTGTTAGCTTGCAATACAGATTTATGAGATCTTGCAGGTGAAATTATTGATTTCATCCTCTATCCCTTATATTATATTCAGTTTCTTCTGTCAACTTTAGTTCCAATTTATTTTGTTAACTTTCATACTCGGTGCATTGTTCTATTGATTCCTTAATCTTGGTTGTGATGCAATCTTACCTGTAGGATCTAGCCGATATATATAGAGACCTCCTTAATAGGGAAATTCATATTCAGTAGACTGGTCAACTCCTTTCTTCTGGAGTTTCCCTAGTTCATAGGTTTGCCTATCTTTTGTTGTATAGTTTATGAGTAGGTTGGGGCTCTGTCCTACCCAAGTATCTACTCTTAAAGGCTTTCAGACTATGGAATTGATGAATAGGGTGTTCGAGTAGTATTTGGATAAAGTCGTCATTGTCTTCATAGATGATATTCTTATGTACTCTCAAAGTGAGGAGGATCATGCTACTCATTTAAGAATTGTGTTGTAGACTCTTAAGGACCATTGACTATTTGCTAAGTTTAGCAAGTGTGAGTTTTGGTTGAAGTAAGTTGCCTTTTTTAGGCATGTGGTTTCTAGGGAGGGTGTATAGGTAGACTCTCAGAATTTTAAGGCGGTGAAGAACTGGCCTAGACCTATCACCCCCACAGATATTAGAAGCTTTTTGGGTTTAGCTGGATACTACAGAAGGTTCATAGTGGGACTTTTCATCCATTGCCTCACCTTTGACCCCATTAATTAAGAAGAAGGTCATAATTTTTAGTGGTTCGATACATGTGTGAAGAGATTTCAAGAGTTAAAGGCTCAACTCATTTTTGCTCCGATCATAACCCTGCCAAAAGGCATAGATGACTTTATAATTATTGTGATGCCTTTAAAGTGTGCCTCGGATGTGTGTTGATGTAGTATGATAAGGTCATCGCTTATGCTTCAAGACATCTTAAGACTCATGAGAAGACTTTCCTAACACACGACCTTGAGTTAGAAGCAGTAGGGTTTTCCTTGAAGATTTGGACATACTATTTATATGGGGTGCATGTGGATTTGTTCAAGGACCATAATAACCTTCGGTATGTGTTTAGTTAGAAGGACCTATATTTGCAGCAAAGGAGATGGCTTGAAATTCTCTAAGACTATGACATGAGTGTTATTTATCATCTAGGAAAGGCCAATATAGTGGCTGATGCTCTTAGAAGGTTTTCCATAGGGAGTGTAGCTCATGTGGAAGATGGGAAGAAGGAGATGGTTAGAGATGTTCATAGGCTTGCTCGCTTAGGGGTTTCGCCTTATGGATTCAATAGATGGTGGTTTCATTATTTGGAATGGTTCAGAATCTTTATTAGTTACAAAAGATTAAGATGAAACAAGATGAGGATTCTATCTTGGTTAAGTCTAAAATTCGAAAGTGGAGCTTTTCTCCCAAGGGGGAGATGGTGTACACTAATATCAGGGCCGACTATCTATTTCGGATGTGGATGAATTGAGAGAGAGAATGTTGAGAGAGGCATATAGTTCTCGGAATTCTATCCACCTAGGTTCCACCAAGATGTTCAATGATCTAGAGGAAGTCCATTAATGGAATGACATGAATAAGGATACTGCCGAATTTGTGGTTATTTGTCCAAATTGCCAATATGATAAGGCTGAGCACCAGAGACTAGGAGGTATGATTTAGGATATTAGTATTCCTACTTGGAAGTGGGAAGAGATAAACATGGACTTCATTATAGGTGTACCTCATACGCGACGACAACATGGTTTTATGTGGGTGATTGTAGATCGGATGACTAATTTAGCATATTTCCTACCAGTTAAGACTACAAATTCAGCTGAGGATTATTCTAGACTTCACATCGGGAGTTAGTCAGGTTGCATAGAGTTCCTTTTTCTATTGTCTCTAAATGGGGTACTTAGTTCACCTTAGAGTTTTGAAAGTCGTTTAAGAAGAGCCTTGGTACTCAGGTTAAGCTTAGCATAACCTTTTACCCACAAACAAATGGTCAGTTGAGCGGATCATTTAGAATTTAGAGGAAATGTTGAGAGCTTATGTGGTTGATTTCAAGGGTAATTGGAATGATCACTTGCCTCTCATTGATTTTGCCTATAATAATAGTTACCACTCGAGCTTTTAGATGGCTGTGTTTGAAGCTCTTTATGGGCATAGATGTAGATCACCTATTGGATGGTTTGAGGTAGGTGAGGCTATTTTGATAGGGCCAGATTCAGTTCATGAGGCTATCAAGAAAGTTCAGTTGATTAGAAAAAGGCTAAAAGTAGCTCAAATTCATCAAAAATCTTATGCAGATGTGAGAAGGAGAGAGCTTGAGTTTGCAGTGATGATTAGGTGTTTCTGAAGGTGTCACGGGGGAGGGGTATGAGATTTGGCAAGAAGGAAAGCTCATTCCTCGATATGTTAGTCCTTATAGGATTCGGATGTGTGTTGGTAGGGTGGCTTATGAGCTAGAGCTGCCAGCATAGTTAGCATCATTACATTCAGTTTTCCATATGTCCTTGTTGAAGAAGTGTATCGGTGATCCGACTCTAGTTAATACCTGTAGAGAGCATTATGTGAAGGATAGCCTCATTTGTGAAGAGGTTCTGGTTATGATTCTTGGCCATTAGTTTTGTAAGTTAGAAACAAGGAGGTCCTTTTAGCGAAAGTCCTTTGGAGAAATAAACTTGTAGAGGGAGCTACTTGGAAAGCTTAAATGGATATGATTGCCAAGTACCCTCACCTCTGCCCTTCCAGTTTAGTTCTAGCATAAGGTACTAGTTTCTTTATTAGTACTCTACTAAGCTTCATGTCAGTTCATGTCCTTTAGTTCTTCTCATGTCTTAGTTTGCAAGCATGTTTCATGAAATCAGTTTAGCATATGTATCTAAGTTCAGAGTCAGTTACTCCATCAGTATTCAGTCTATAGAATTTAGTATTAGGATTGCAGCTCTTCCCTTATCTTTTTATCTCTATTAGACTCTGTTCGAGGATGAATATTCCCAAGGGGGAGATAATTTTACACCCCAAAAGTTCATAAGACCAGATCCTATATATAAAGCAAGAAATAGACTTTTTATCACAGAACAAAAGCACCTAACAACCCGTTAAGTGGAGGAACGAGTTGTCAAGTCACTCGTGAAGATACTATACATTTCAAAACTATCAAGCTAACAACTCAAGTAACATCCATTACTCAACTTGATTAGTCGTCCTATATAGGCTTCATACATAAATCAAAAAGTGATCAAATGGCTCCAAGGGTGACGGATGTCCACCATGACTCGTCAAGTTGGCTAATGAATCATGGAGTAACTCGTTGTAATCGGAAGATGATTTTTAAGTTTGGGTTTTCAGGGTATTTTCATAACTTTTTATGCTTTTAACCCCTAAAGCAGGTTGTTTTGGGTTTCCTAAGGGGGATATGTAAGGGTTTTAATTAGCCTAAACTCTCATTACTCTCCAAACACCTAGATTGAAAATCAAGCTCTCAAGGATTCTCAAGGAAGCTAGGGTTCCTATTCTCAAATTCTCTTGGGTCTCAAGTTAAGTTAAGAAATCAATAAATCAAGGTGTCTGAGATCATCAATGGGGGAATTTCTTCCACCCTTATGCCTAATCTCAAATTTAGTGGGCTCATGAGTGATATCATGACATTATGGTTCTTATCCATGGAAATGTATAGACACCCTTCCAACCAAGGGTACAGGTCAGGCTCTAGGAGGCTCACTTGGAGTATGTCGGTTATAAGAGTATCCCACTGTTCTACATGTTTCATGTTTCTTCATGTTCATGGTTTAAGATACCACGACATAAAATATTTTGACCCATTGATCATGTTATGTGTTTTACTTATGATTTCAATGATGTTAAGCTTCATGATATTGTTTTGAAAACCTTAGGTCATTATACTTGGAACTACGATGAAAAGTTCATGTTTTATGATTGCATTCGATCATGACATTTTAGCATGTTATTCTTACTTTAATGTTTTACTTATCCTTCAAAGTCAGTACATTCAAAGTACTGATTGCATATTTTTTATGCTATATCATCTGATGATATAGGTTCAGGTGTTCAGTCTCAGCCCCACTGTTACATTCGCTCTTGTCCCAAATTTAGCTTAGTTTTGGTGAGTCCTCATCATTAAAGGATGGCAGTTTTGTCTTACATCTTCTTTTTGTCAGTTTAGTTATAGACTTAGTAGAGCCAGTTGGCGGCTTGTCCCTTCATCTAGTCTTATGTTTAGAGGTTTTTCAGACCATGATGTATAGATGTTTAGTGGTTAGACTTGTTATCTCTGTTTTGTTTTATGATATCTTAGACTTATTCCACTTAACTTATATATTATGAATTAATTTGGATTTGGTGCATGCCTATGCTTATGTTATGCATGTACCATGGGTTAGCTAGAAGTTATTCGTGGTTCAAGGTTCCATGTCGGGTTCGGGGTCTATACTCAGGTCATGACAGCCTTAATGGCCCCTGTATACACATGTTTGCTTGTAATTTTATTTAATAATAGACCCCATGGTGGTCTCATTGGTCTGCATAGGAATTTGTAATGTTAGACAACATGATGGTCATGTTGGCCCACATAGGATGTTATTATTATTGTGAACTGTATGGTAAATTGCATATCTGTGCATATTTTTTTATTGCGGTCTTTTCAGCCTAGGACTTTTTAAAGCGAAGATATATTTGTTTTTCTTATTGATTATGTGTTGCTGGTATACAACAGAGGTGTATGTCTTGCTAAGTCATCTAAGGGTCTAGTGTGGCATCAGGTTCCTGTTATGCCTCCCAAGAAGAGACGTGACACGTAACTCTTATTTGCAGCCTGTAAATTCAATCGTATCTCTAACTAGTAGCTCAAAATATCTTGATCTCAACTTTCGGTGGAAAAATATAGTTAGTATGTTTAATCTACGATTCGTACATTTCTTCGTAGTTTAATCTAGTGACTTAGTATTTTTGACTTCTATCTGCAAAGGGTTTTATGTCTTTTGGATGCAATTTAAAGTTTGTACGTCAATCTTTGACATATGTACAGTGAAATTTCTACAACTTTCACTTTTTGGCATATCAACTCCTAGTCAGTTCTATTCTTGATAAAAAACCTTCACCCACCAAGTTCACCCTATAAAACTTATTATGGTCATAGGCTAAGGTTGGGGATTTCTTTTGAGGATGCGAGTTGTTACAACTATGTTGCAACTATGCAATATCATGTTTAATCACCTCTCCTACTACTTCTTCAGTAAACCTCTACCTCTGCTAAAATCATCCAATCCAACCTCTCATATCACTGAACTAGGATACCTGGGCATCTCCACTTGACATACCCAAACCACCTCATCCTCACCTCAGGCGTTTTCTCTCCACCACAGCTCTCACATTGTCCAAGATTTAATCATTTCTAATGCTATTTATCCTATTATGCCCACACATCCACCATAACATCCTCATTTCTGCAACCTTCATCTTCTGAGCTTGAGAGTTCTTAACTGGCCATCACTTCGACCTATATAACATAGTCAGTCAAACGACAATGTAGAACTTGCCTTTAAGTTATGTTGGCACCTGATTGTCATTCAAATCAACTTCCAATATCAAGTAGTGTAAATGATCATCGCAAATATAGTATCCAATAAGGAGTTGAGGTCGAATCTAGAGACTACTCAAAGCCTAATCTACCTAGTACTAAAGAGTATAGTATTTTAAGATTAGAGTCTATTCTAATTGAGAAAAGTAAAATTTAACTATAGCTATAGAGTGCAATACTTTCACAACCCGGACGTACACCCGGATCGTAGATATGGGACAAGGGACCCCGAGAGACCCTAAGTCAACCCATGGCACATACATACAACTAATCTTATTTAAATAAATAGAATATTAAGCATAAAACATTGCTAAAACATAACCATGACTACCATCAGAAAATACCAAACATTTACATAAGCTGAGTACTATTCATTTGTCTGAAAGCCTCTAATACGTAATATGGGTTGATGGGACAATATCCCGAACTAAATCGAGAAATACTGAAACATAATAAAGAGGAAAGTTTATCAAACGGCCCTCGAAACATGAGGACTCACCAAAAAACAGATATCGTAGGCTGGGATAGACTAAGGATGAGGATGAGCCTGAGATTCGGACCCTGTATCATGAAACGATACATCATAGAAAGTATGCGGTCAGTACGTGGAATCTACTGAGTATGCAAGGTAAGTAAAACAGACATTTTAAAAGTAAAGTAAACTCATAAATAGACATAGGAGAAGGATATCATGCTTGCATCAAAATCGTCGTAATAAAAGATAAGGCTCAAGATTTTCGAATCATTCATAATCATTCATTATCATATTCCTAAATAACTTCATCATAATATAACTTGAGACATTAACATAAACATAAAAATTCATAAAACGTGCGTAACAATTGGAGGACTAGTAATAACCGACACCATCATGGTAGAGCCTTTCATGATGCCCCACTGTCTCGCTCAAGTGGGCAGAGCCGAACCTGGCTTGCTAGGTGAGGTCGTGCATAAGAGATGATATCACATCTGAGGGGATCATTATCAATACATCATATCATTTACAATCCACGATGGCACGTGGTTTTGAGACACTGGCGTAGTCCATTGAACGCTGGGCTTCTCGGTGCTAGACATGGCTCCCAAAAATATGCATATAGGCTCAGACATAAATCTTTAATATCATGAATAAAAATTTGTTAGCTAAGATATAACATTTATCATCATTGACCCCCTTTAAAACATGCTTAGCAAGAATCATGGGCCCTTTTCATCGGCCAACATAATAAATCGATAAATCAAGTATTTCGTTTCATAAATCCCAAATAATTCTTCTACATGTGGGCATTGAACAATACTTCATCATATTCAATACTTTCAAAACATGCTTTTCTATCATCAATAAACTCAAATTATAGAGTAGTCATCATAAATCATAACTTCCATGAACTTTCATCAAAAGGGCATTTTGGATTTAAAAGCTTGAAACATGAGTTAAAGAAAATAATAACAAAACCTGCCCATCATTCATAATTCAATAATTAAAATTCAATTAAATCATACCCATAAAGAGAAATCACACTTTCATGCATTTGAGTAAAATCCCATAGACTTGATTATGAGGATTCATGATTTAAAGTGAAATTGGGCGTGGGTGGGAAAGAATTCCACCCATTTTAAAACCCTACATACCTGGGAATGGAGGGACTCAAAATTCCTTGAACACCCACAAACAATTTGATGAAAATTTGGAGAAGAAGGCCTTGAATCTCAAAAAAACCTCTCTAAGCTTTTGCATGAGAATGGATATGCATAAAGGGCTTAACCCATCTAATCTTACTCAGAAACATATCCAAAACGACGTAGTTTAGACCTTAGGACTTAGGAAGTTTCGAAAACACCCTTATTAAAACGCAAGAAATTTCTAGTCGCCAGTCCGCATGAGGGACCTAACGGGTCGTTTCCACAGGGAACAACTCGTGGCCTTGATTCTTTAAGTCCACTGCCAAAACATTCAAGGGAACCCCACAGGTGACTTCACGAGTCGTGAGGCTGACAACGACTCGTGGTCATCTTCCGTGGCTTACACTATCCATTCAAATTTACCAATCCTCCAAGGTTGACCACGGGTGACCTCACGAGTCATGAGGTATGACCACGACTCGTTTTCAGACCCATGGCCTCTTCACTCAGACTTTTCCAAACCAAGCTAACCACGAGTCACTTAACGACTCATGGTCTCTCTTCACGACCAACCTCATGGGTCGTTTTGTGACCTGGTGCAAATTTTCAGTTTTTGCTTGTTTTCACTTCCGGGTCTTATCCTTGGGTTACCGGGGTATAACAATATATCCCCCTTGGGAACATTCATCCTCGAATGTTAGAAACATACAAAAAACCTAGAAACAAGATATCACCATATACAGTTACCAGTCATTTAAGTCGAAAACTGGCGTTATGACTACCTCCGAAAGGAACTACACTGCTAAACTGAATTCAGACATCACATACATTTACCATATCATAAAACAAATTTGCACACATAAACTGAATGGGAAAAGCTGATTAAAGGTTTAGGGCAAAACTGATACCTCAAACTGAACTGAGCTTGTAGGGAACAAATGAGGGTATTTAGCTATCGTATCTGCTTCGGTTTCCCATGTATCTCCCTCAACATGCTGATTTCTCCATAATACTTTAACTGAAGCCACTTCTTTGTTCCTCAGCCTCCAAACCTGATGATCCAAGATTTCAACGAGAATTTCTTCATAATTGAGGTTGTCCTTCACTCCAATGTTGTCTACCGGAACTACAAAGGCTGGATCACCAAAGAACTTCTTCAAAAGTGACACATGAAAGACGCGATGAACCGAGGATAGCTCCGAGAGCAAGTCCAACTCATACGCCACCTTGCCAACTCTTCTCACAACCCGGTAGGGGCCAACATAGCGGGGAGAAAGTTTACCTTTATTTTTGAACCGCATGACTCCCTTCATGGGAGATACCTTTAGAAATACTCAGTCGTCCACATAAAACTCCAAATCTCTTCTCCTCACATCAGCATACGATTTCTG
The DNA here is from genome assembly GCA_018107945.1 of Datura stramonium. Classification (NCBI taxonomy): domain Eukaryota; kingdom Viridiplantae; phylum Streptophyta; class Magnoliopsida; order Solanales; family Solanaceae; genus Datura; species Datura stramonium. The sequence goes on from JACEIK010004986.1 coordinate 81,405, forward strand.
ACAACTTTGAGCGGTTTTCATTTGGTCCCTTATCAACTGAACCTTCACCATTGCTTGATGAACCGAATCTGGTCCTATCATAGCTGCCTCACCAACTTTGAAACATCCGATGGGAGATCTACACCTCCGTCCATAAAGAGCCTCGAACGAGGCCATCTGGATACTAGAGTGGTAACACATATTGCAAACTCTTGTGATCCGTAAATACATCCACGTGGACCTCATACAAGTAATGCCACCATATCTTCAATGCAAACACCACCGCATACAACTTAAGATCATGGGTCGGGTCATTCTTTTCATGAACTTTCAGCTGTCTCGAGGAATATGCTATTAACTTCCCATGCTGCATTAACACTCATCCCAGACCAACTCTCGAAGCATCACAATACACTACAAAGCCATCAGACCCTCAGGTAAGGTCAACACATGTACTGAAGTGAGTCGAGTCTTCAACTCTTGGAAGCTTTTGTCACAAGAATCTGACCATTGGAATTTTACCTTTTTCTGAGTCAACTTAGTCAAAGGTTCTGCAATGGATGAGAAACCCTCCACAAACCTTCGGTTGTAACTCGCTAAGCCCATGAAACTCCAAATTTCTGAAGGATTCACCGGCCTAGGCCAATTGTTCTCCGCTGCACTCTTCTAGGAATCTACCCTTATGCCTTCGCTTGATACCACATGTCCCATAAATGCTACCGAGTTTATGCAAAATTCACACATGCTAAACTTTGCATGCAACTGCCGATCCTTGAGGGTTTGCAACACTATTTTCAAATGTGTGGAATGCTCCTCCTCGCTTCGGGAGTATATAAGAATGTCATCGATGAACACAATCACGAACACGTCCAGATATTACTTGAACACCCTGTTTATTAGATCCATAAAAGCTACAGGGGCATTGGTTAGTCTGAAAGACATAACAACAAATTCGTAGTGACCATACTGAGTCTTGAAAGCGGTCTTTGGGATTTCACTCTCCCGAACTCTAAGATGGTGATACCCGGACCTGAGATCGATCTTGGAGAAGCACTTGGCACCCTGAAGTTGTTCAAAAAATTGATCGATCCTGGGTAAGGGGTACTTGTTCTTGACGGTAACCTTGTCCAACTGCCGATAGTCAATACACATGCGAAGGGAACCGTCCTTCTTTCGAACGAATAAAACTAGTGCACCCCATGGAGACTTGCTCAGTCTAATGAAGCCCTTATCCAACAAATCCCTTAATTGATCCTTCAATTCCTTTAGCTCGGCTGGAGACATCTTGTAAGGAGGGATAGAAATAGGCTGAGTATCTGACAATAGATCAATACTGAAATTAATTTCCCTTTTTGAAGGAACACCTGGCAAATCCTTGGGAAACACATTTGGATATTTGCAAACCATCAGAACTGACTGGATAGTCGGGGTCTCGGACTCCACATACTTAACCCTAACTATGTGGTACATGTATTCCTTAGAGATCATCTTCCTAGACTTAAGATAAAAGATAAACTGAGCTGCTGGCACTGCCGAACTACCCTTCCACTCCAAAACTGACTCACCCAGAAAATGAAACTCCACGGTATGGGTCCTAGAATTAATAGAAGCATAACATGCTAAAAACCAATACATACCCAAAATGATGTCAAAATGAGTCATGGACAATTCTACTAAGTCTGCAGAGGTAACTTATGCAACACCGTAATGGGGAAACCTCTATATACCCGCCTAGCTACAACTGAATCACCAAGTGGAGTAGATACGGAAAATGGTTCTGACAGAATTTCAGGACTAGCTCCAAAACTACTAGCAATGTAAGGATTCACCAAAGACAATGCGCCTCTCAATTATAGCAAGGCATAAACATTAATATGAAGACATGCAACATACCAGTGACCACGTCTGGCGAAGTCTCCTGCTCTTGGCGCGAGGAAAGGGCATAGAATCGGTTTTGGCGCTGACCGCCACCCCCACTAGAAGATGCTCCCTGTGGAGCTGAAAGGGATGAAGCTGTTGTTGTCTTGGTTGTTTGTGCTCGGCCCTATCAACACCCTGTCTAGCATATGGACATGCTCGGTGCATGTTCCCAGATCTACCACACCCGAAGTAGACATTCGAACCGAGTAGGCACTCCCCGGTGTGACTCCTGCTGCACTTCCCGCAGGCTGGAGAGGTATACTCTAACTGGGTGCCACTTTGATCCCTCGACCCTAAAGCCATGCTCCTCTAATCACCCCTGGGCTTTGATGGGACACTAGCTGATGATGGGGCTGGGGCTAGTGGCCTCTGCTGAAACTGTGGACGGTAGTCACTGCCGGACCTCTGATGTGAAAACCCATGACTATCTGTCCGAGCCCTCTTTGCCTCGCTCTCCCTCACATGAGCCGCCTCCATATGTTGGGCGTACAACACTATGCGAGGGAATTACATATCCTGATGAAGCATGAAAGTCCTGCAATCCTTGTCTAAATAACCAGCCACGCCATGAAAAAGTTGGCTCACCTGTGCCCTCTTATCCATCACTACCTCTGGGGCGTATTTTGACAATCGGGTGAACTCAAGTGAATACTCCAGAACTGTCATCTTTCCTTTATTGAGGTTAACAAACTCAACTGCTTTCAATTCCCTCATATCCCGAGGGAAGAACCTGTCCAGAAAGGCCATGTGAAACTCATAAAAGTTAGTAGGGCCCGCACGCGTTGCCCTTCTATCCTTCCATTGCTTGTACAAAATATGAGCGACCTCTTTTAGCTGATATGAGGCTAAGTCTACAAACTCCCAATTTTACACCCCCATAACCTGAGTGACCTTCAAGATCCCTTCAATGAACTCGTGTGGGTCCTCATCTACCTTTGATCCTGTGAACTCGGGAGGGTTCATCCTCAAGAAGTCTCTAATTCGAGCCGCCACTGAATTTCCATTCTGTGGAACCTGTGCAACAGCCTGCTGATTGACCTAAGCGATCAAGGCCTGTGCCAACATCTGAATTGCCACCCAAAACTCGGCATGGGAAGCTGGCTCTAGTGCCTGGGGCTCCGGAACAGGTGGGGCTTGGTGATGCCCATGGTAATTGCCATCTCCGTGACCTTCATCATTTCCAATCTTTCTTCCGTACATTCTTCTAGGAGCTATAATTCTGCAATCACGAATCGCACGAATTAGAAGGATGGAAAAGCTTTTCATCGCATGACAAAGAACATGAAAGAAGGGAACATTTCCTGAAACATCTAGTAACCTCTTCATCATAAGTTTGGCGCGCTTCACACCCATGAAAAAGACTCTACCTAACGTGGCTTTCGGACACAGTAGGACAATTCAAACCTATGGCTCTGATTCCAAGCTTGTCACGACCCGGACGTACACCCGGATCGTAGACACGGGATAAGGGACCCCCAGAGACCCGAAGTCAACCCATGTCACATGAATACAACTAATCTCATTTAAATAACTAGAATATTATGCATAAAACATCACGAAAATTTAACCATGACATAGCATCAGAAAATACCAAACATTCACATAAGCTGAGTACTACTTATTTGTTCGAAACCCTCTAAAATGTAAGATGGGTTGATGGGACAACATCCCCAACTAACCTGAGCAAGACTGAAACATAATCAATAGGAAAGTTTATCAAATGGCCCTTAGAACATTAGGACTCACCAACAATCTGATACCGTAGGCTGGGATGGACTAAGGATGAGGATGAGCCTGAGATCTGGACCCTGTATCATGAAACGATACAACATACAAAGTATGTGGTCAGTACGTGGAATGTACTGAGTATGCAAGGTAAGTAAAACAGACATTTTAAAAGTAAAGTAAACTCATAAATAGACATAGGAGAAGGACATCATGCTT
>JACEIK010004986.1:85492-102076 GCA_018107945.1 Datura stramonium
AGGTGTGATATCACATTTGAGGGGATAATTATCAATACATCATATCATTTACAACCCATGGTGGTATGTGGTTATGAGACACCGCATAGTCCTTTGAACACTAGGCTGCTCGGTGCTAGTCACGACTCCCAAAAATATGCATATAGGCTCATACATAAATCATTAATATCATGCATAAAAATTATTTGTCTAAGATGTAACATTTATCATCATTGATCCCCTTTAAAAACATGCTTAGCCAAGAATCATGGGCCCTTTTCATCTGCCAACATCATAAATCGATAAATCAAGTAATTTGTTTGATAAATCACAAATCATTCTTCTACATGTGGGCAATTTCCAATACTTCATCATATTCAATTCTTTCAAAACATGCTCATAACATGGATAACTTGAAAATCATGCTTTTTTATCATCAATAAACTCAAATTATAGAGTAGTCATCATAAATCATGACTTCCATGAACTTTCATCAAATGGGCTTTTTGGATATAAAAGATTGAAACATGAGTTAAATAAAATAATAACAAAACCTCCCCATCATTCATAATCAATAATTAAAACTCAATAAAATCATACCCATAAAGAGATATCACACTTTCATGCATTTGAGTAAAACCCCCATAGACTTGAATAGGAGGATTCATGATTTAAAGTGAAATTGGGCATGGGTGGGGAAGAATTCTTCCCGTTTTAAAATCCTACATACCTGGGAATGGAGGGACTCAAAGTTCCTTGAACACCCACAAAGAATTTGATGAAAATTTGGGGAAGATGGCCTTGAATCTCCCAAAAACGTCTCTAAGCTTTTGCATGAGAATGGGCATGCATAAAAGGCTTAACCCATCTTATCTAACTCAGAAACATATCTAAAAAAATGTCGTTTAGGCCTTAGGGACTTAGGAAGTTACGAAAACACCCTTATTAAAATGCAGGAAATTTCCTGTCGCTAGTCCCCACAAGGGACCTAACGTGTCATTTCCACAGGGCACGACTCATGGCCTTGATCCGTTGAGTCCACTTCCCAAACATCCAAGGGAACCCCACGGGTGACTTAACGAGTTGTGAGGTCTTACCACGACTCATGGTCACCTTCCGAGGCCTACACTATCCATTCTAAGTTGCCAATCCTCCAGGGTTGACCATGGGTGACCTCACGAGTCCTGAGGTCTTACCACAACTCGTGGTTAGACCCGTGGCCTTCTCACTTAGACTTTGCCAAACCAAGTTGACCATGAGGCACTTCACGACTCATGGTCTCTCCTCACAACCAAGCTCACAGTTCGTTCTTTGACTTGGTGTGAATTTTCAGTTTTGCTCCTTTTTCACTTCCGGGTTAGATCCTTGGGTTCCCGAGATATAACAAATATGCTAGGGTTGTAATCAATTTAAGACTATTCTAGGAGAGTGACCCCAACTATTGGTCGATCCCGCTAAATCACCAAATATGGAATGATTGAGAATTAGCTTGGGCTGTACATGCAAGAAATTTACATAGGCAGCAAATGGGTATCTTTCAATAGCACCATAGGTGTCAAGCCACTTCAATTTTGTCAAATTTGAACAGAATTCCCTTCTACCCAATTGCTTTTTGTTAATTGGAATTCAATCCATGTCTTTGAGAATCCATTAAACAAGGGTTATGCCTTGAGCTATTGTTGATGGATACTAACCCAACCTAAATTTACTCTTTTAAGCCTCATAAAGGTAATTGGACAGGATTAGGTGAATTTTATAACCAATTACATACGTAAATGCTAAACTCAATCAAACGTTCATGAGGAAAAACTCAAATATACCAAATTGGGATCATTAGGGTTCACAACCCATTAAGTTCACAATCCTAGATTTGGATTTAGTTACTAATAGGAAGAAGAAAAAGAGAATTAAAGTAATTATACATGCTTACTAATGAAAATCGAAATTGGATAATAGATCGTCAATAGATGAAATGAAATCTTCAAATTACAAGCTAAGATCTAGAATCTACTTTAAAAACTAGGATACTTCTACTCTCTACTAAAAATATAAATTGAGAGCTTTACAAAAATTACAAGAAACTTTTGCTTATAATATGTCGCAAAAAGCCCAATTACTTCAAACTTTGGAGTGCCAGGTGTACAAAGACGTACATCCTTTGATATGCATTTTGCAATGTGGCTTCTGTCCCCAACTTGTCATCCATTCATAGATGGATCGTCTTTGGGAAAGATGGTTCGTCCCTTGTACCGCACTTTAGAATTCCACTTATGCCTAGCTTGAGTCTATCCTTCAAACCTTCATTTAAGGACTCTGTTAGCTTTGTTATTGGCATCTTCTACTAGAATTGGACAGTAAATAATATGGATCGTCTATCAGACTGATGGTCCGTACACTGTCTCGTCCGTTGGACCTTTCTCTAGCTTTAACTCCTTTCATCTTTACTTTGGTTGAGTTCCTGAAACATAACATAATAAGCTTAGTTTCAACTTAATGTAACGCCAAAAGACATACAAAATGCTATGAAATGAAGCAAAGATATGTCACTAATTTCGGACACATAAACACTCCTAACATAAAGCATTTTCTTCTCCTCAAGCAAATTAAGAAGAGAAACTATCCTACACCTAACTAATGTCTCGTAATCACAAACTATCATGACTAGGGTGGTTGTTGACAATAGCTACTAATATGCACATTTCAATCCATCCATCCCCTCCACCAATCAAAACTCAGTTTTCTCACAACTATTTGAACTAGGCATGCAACCTCCACTTATGGCATCATGTTAATAACACACATCTAAATTAGATAAGTGCAACATGCCATTCATTCACGTCCACATGCCTTCACAATAAACCAAGGAAAGTGTCCTTTTTTTGAAGTAATGACAACACATATCAAGGAAAAACAAGATCAAGAGAGAAGAGAAATGCACTAAGCTCTCACAAAGAAATTCACAAGATAGATCACAACTACTATATGCTTGCCCAATTAACTATAATTCCATTCGTTTTGGATATCTGGGTTGAGATCACTTAAGGGCTTTTCTAAGCTTGTAATGAAGGTTAAAGGGCTGGTAGGATACAATTTTAGCCTTTTGTGACTCATTTACCATCCTTGAACACATCATCACTTTTTCACAACTTTTTTTAACTTTTTGATCCATTCTTTTGTGTTTTGGAATTTTTCACACCCCAAAGTGTTTTTGTAAGCTCAAACTTTATTTTTTTCTTTTTCTCTTTTGCCTTCTTATTTTTTTTTGCTCATTGCTTAAGTACACCTTGGGATATGCTCTTACATCAATTTTTTGGCATTTTTACTTCATGCCCTCCTTATCACCCCCCAACTTATAACTTTTTGCTATTTATTTTATCACTTTTCAAGTGTTAAGGAGGATGGGTTTAAAAGAGGATCAACTTTGAAAATTGGTTTCAACTTTCATTGTGATTGATCAAGATAAATGTCAAACAATCAACAAGGAAAAATTAGGGATACATACATCATTTGGTAGGTCTCTTTAGACATATGTGGCTTGTAAAGAAAAAAGAAGGCCTAAGTTCATCTCTATAACTCAAAGTCAATCCTAGGTTCAGGCACAAGTAGCAAGGCAAGTTCTAGAGTGTAATCAAATAAAGTGAACAAGTCATTTTCCTTTCCACACATTGGCATATAGATATAAAAATGAATAACACATCACTCTTAAATAGGAACACATTTCCAAAAATTTCATGTCACAAATGGAGATATACAACTCAATATCAAACAACTACGACAAAAATTTTGAGGGGGGGGGGGCATTATTTTAAAAAATCAGCATAAGCATGCAAATAGATCAGTTAGCACCACCACATAAGTTAGAAAGAATTTATTCATCCTAAGATGACTCAACAAAGTAGGTTGGTACCCTTAAGAATATCGCCCAATGATCCATCATCGGGCCCATACACTATGATACTTAACTACTTTATTGTACCATATTTAATAAAAAGGATGTCTCCCAGGAAAGAATCATGGCTAAGAAAACCAAGGAGAGCTCTATACTACAAAAGAGAAAGAAGTTATACTAAGAAAGAAAAAGAAGAGGCTATACTAAGAAAGCTTAAAATATGGACTACAATGTGTTTCCATCACGCATCTCCACAAATTCACTCAAAACACATATATGCCAATTGATATCCACCCCTACCCTAAAATGGTGCAGTGCCCTCATGCACAGCAAACATAGAATGCAAGAGCCACGATTACAATAGCTCCCTATATCACTAGATTAGGGATGCCAATGTATGGTGGGATAGACAAACCATCTCCGCGAAGAGCGGTCCATCCATCTCACCATCCATTATGGGAAAAAGTTTTGGCTCTCTATTTTGATTGATTTCCTTCACCCAGATGAGTTCTCCTGCATCAAACAACACTCATTAGTCTAAAATACTTGAGTTGCCTCCCAAGAAGTGTTTGGTTTAACGTTGCGGCATGACAAAAATGAGGTGATCTTGCTATTCTGATGTTGGGCAGTTCCTTTTATGGAACTTCTCTATAATCATTTTTTCATAAGTGATGCCTAAATAATGCTTGACCCATTGACCATTTACCTTCAAGGTTTGGGTCCCATCTTCTGCTACCAACTCTACAGTCCCATAAGGAGCAACATTCACTACCTTATTCCATTGCATATTTAGCTTCTCCAAGGCTCATAGTACTTAGTTCTACAACTTGACTGGAAAATGGCAAGTTTTGCCAAAGGAAAAAAAATAAGTGAAGCTCCAATCGGTGTATTGTATGCAGTTCTATAGGCCCATAGAGCATCATCCAACTTCCTCTACTAGTTAGTACGATTTGTATTAATAGTCTTAGCTAGGATATTCTTGATTTCCCGATTTGGCACCTCCACCTGGTTTCTTTTTTGCGGATGGTATGGGGTTGCTACTTTGTGCTTCACTCCATATTTTAAAAACAAGTTCTTGAAGGTTTTCTTACAAAATGAGATTTAGCATCACTTATTATGCATCTGGGAGAGCCAAATCGTGTGAAGATGTTTTCTTGAGGAAAGATGTCACGCTTTTTGCCTCATTATTGGGTAGTGCTATGGCCTCAACCCGTTTAGACACATAGTCTACTGCCACCAAAATGTATGTCATCCCATAAGAGCTTACAAAGGGGCCCATGAAGTTAATGCTCAAACATTAAATAACTCCACTTTTAGCACAAAATTTATGAGCATCTCTTGTCTCCGTGATGTAGACCCTTGTCACTGACATTTATCACAAGCTCTAGCCAATATATTAGCACCATGATAGATGGTGGGCCAGTAGTATCCACACTCTAAGACCTTAGAAACTATATGATTACATCCATGATGCCTCCAACTGGGGAGTCATGACAGGCCCTCAAAACATATATTATCTCACCCTCATGAACACATCTCCTAATGATACTATTCGAATACATGCGGAATAAGTACTGCTCCTCCCAAAAATATTGTTGCACTTCATTGAGAAACTTCTTTTTTTTGATATGGTTTGAGGCCCTCTGACACCACCTTGGTCACTAAATAATAAGCATAGTCCACATACCAAGGATCTGGGCTAGATATCACAACCAAGACGCGTTCATCAGGAATATCATCATTATTTTTCAACTCTACAACAGACCTTCCAACTTCTTTAAGATCGGGACAAACAATCCTTTATATGATTTTTGTGCCCTTTCGGTCCTTGACCTCAAAATCAAATTCTTGTAGAAAAATCACCCACCAAATAGTTGAGGTTTTGATCCTTCTTTGTCAACAAATACCTCAAGGTAGCATGATTAGTGTAAACTATCACCTTTGATCTAATAGAATATGACCTTATTTTTGAAGGCATGAACAATGGTAAGTAGTTCTTGTTTGGTGACAGTGTAGTTCATTTGCGTTGAATTCAGAATCTTGCTAACATACGAGATGGGATGCATAATATTGTCATTTCACTGTCCTAATACCGCTCCAATAGACATCCCACTAGCATTACACATAAATTCAAAAGGTAGGGACCAATCAAGAGCAGTAATGATAGGGGTAGTGCTCAATCACTGCTTCAACTCCTCAAATGCCTTCAAATACACATCATCATAGACAAACTTGGCATCCTTCTCTGGGAGTTTGCACATTGGCTGAGAAATCTTTAAGAAGTCCTTGATAAACCTCCTATAAAATCATTCATGACCTAGACAACTCTTTACACCCTTCACTAATATTGGTGGAGGAAGCTCGGCAATGACATCCACTTTTCCTTGATCAACCTCAATCCCTTTTTCGGAGATCTTATAGCTGAGCACAATTCCCTCCTTGACCATAAAGTGGCATTTTTCCTAATTGTGTTCAAGATTGGTTTTTTCACACTGTTTCAACACTTGACCAAGATGGTCCATCCATTCATCAAATGTATCACCAACAACTGAAAAGTCATCCATAAAGACGTTAGGAAAGTCCTCCATTTTTTTTGAGAAGATAGCTAACATGCATCTTTGAAATGTGGCTAGCGTATTTCACAATCCAAATGACATGTTACTAAATACAAAAGTCCCATAATGACATGTAAAGGTAACTTTATCTTGGTCCTCCAAACTATATTTATTTGATTTTAGCTAGAATATCCATCCACAAAGAAATAGAAAACTCGCCCTGCCAACTGGTCTAACATTTGATCAATGAAAGGCATGGGAAAATGGTCTTTGCAAGTAGCCGCATAAAGCTTTTTGTAGTCCTTTCAAACATTCCCTATAGTGACAGTACGTCTTGGGACTAACTTATTATGCTCATTTTCAACCACTATCATTCCTCCCTAATTTAGTACATATTTAACCGGACTCACCCATTAGCTGTCAGAAATGGGGTAGTCTTACTCCAACATCTAACCACTTTATGATCTATTTTTCTACTACCTCTTTAATATTTGGATTCAGTGTTCTCTAGTGCTCTATACTCGGGGAATACCTTCTTCTAATATAATATTGGGCTCACAAATGCATGAAGGGATCCCACAGATATCTGCTATGGTCCACCCAAGAGCCTTCCGATATTGTTGGTGCTTTTTGATCACCTTTTGCACTTGTTCTTCATTTTGGAATGAAAATATGATGACATACAAGGTTTCCTCTGGGCCTAAGAACTTGTAGCTTAAATGAGATGGTAAGGGTTCCAATTCTAACTTCAGAGGCTCCTCAATGGAAGGTTTAGTTGGAGGAGTGGATCGATTTTCAAGATCAAGTGATAGCTTCCTAGGATTGTATAGATAGTGCCCAAGCCCTTCAAGTGATTTAGCTACATCCCCATTTGCTTTCACATCATCATCAAGATCATTATACCAATAGAAAGCCCCCTATCGGGTCACTTTCATCCGTATTAGCTAACTTATCAAGCACTGATTTGCACGAAAAGGCTCATGAAATTTTCATGCCCTTATCCACATTGAATATGACCTTATCACTGTTCACTTTGGATTTTGATTTCATTACCCTCAAAATCCATTAAAGCCATGCCGGTAGCTAATAATGATCTTCCCAATATGATATAAATTTCTACATCCACTATGTATTCTAGTACCACAAAATTTTCAACAAGTATGAACATTTCCACTTGCACCAAGATATCATTAATAATCCCTAACAGTAGCTTGATTGGCTGCTCAAACTCTCCTTGTGAGCAACATCTTCAAGTTCTTAGCGAATCCAGACATTTCTTTGATAGCATCAATAAATGTTATATTCAAGGGCACTTATTTAAACAGTTCAAAGTACTCTCTATTCTTTCATCATTTTGCTTCTTTTTAAGCCATTGGGAAAACAGAGGACTAAAAATGAATGTCTTTAGAAAGGGGAATGGAACCTCCACCTTGAGTTCTTCGTTCACTTCCTCACTTGAGGTTTCATCATTCATTTCCCTTGGTGCAACATCAATATTTGTATATAGCTTTTCATCATCATGGATTTCTTTTTCTATAGTCATGTGTGGTTTTGAGTGCAACACCTTGCTATTTCTTGTTATGACAACCAAACAAGAAGTGAATGGATCCTCTTCACAACTCTTGAAGGCCTCACCAAAATAATTGATTGGTGTATCATCATGATCCAGAACCTGGCTCATATTGCAATCAAGATTTTAAAGTGATTCTAACTAGGAACTAACTACCTTAGCCATATTACTAAGAGTAGCTTCCTCCTCCTCTTTATTTTACAATATTCGGGTAAGCATACTCTCTAACATTGAGCCAGTGGAGTTAATGGCAGGCTAAAGGTGAATGTAGGTTTGAAAGCATGGATATTTATCATAATGATTGTAACAACCCTCAAAAGTCCCTAGAGATCAGATCCTAGACTTGAAGCAGAAAAAAAAACTAGACCAAAAAATGACTCATTAAGTGACTCGTTAGGTTAGTTAATGATTCATTAGGCAGAGTAGTTACAAGCCTAAGTTCCAAAACTTGATATTTTCTTCCCAGTTCAAATTAATTAGCCCATAATTTATTAATACAAGTGACGATTTGTTAAATAGGTTGTGCCGATGGACTTTAACATGAAAATCAAAGATTGTACAACCTTGTTTTAGGGGTGAAAAGAGGACCCAACGAGTCGTCAAATATAATAATGACTCATTAGGTGGGTCTTCATCACTAGAGGGTTAAATTTTGCAGACAGGATCTCAGGGGTATTTTCGTAACTTTTCTTTATTTTAATCACTTGATCAAAAATGTTTTGGGATTCCTAAAGATTATATTTAAGGTTTCAATTTGTCTAAACTCTTATTCCTTCCCATTACAATGTAAGATTCAGGATCATTAACTCTTAAGCTCTCAAAGAAGCTAGGAAGTCATCTTCTTCAACTTAGGATTCTTCAAGCCTAAGTCTAAATATTTCATTCCAGGTATGTAAGGCTAAAAAGTGAAGATTACTATTCTTCCTTATGCCCTACATCTATGCAAGAATTCATTAAGATTAAAGCTAGGGTTTTTACTCAATTCTTGAATTATTTTATTCTCTATCTATTCAATTGTTCATTATTGAGATTGTTATATTGAATTGTATCTTTTGAATCCCTTTGTTATTGATGATTATCTCTTGATTCTTGAGTTATTGATGGTCGGTTCATGTCTCTTATCCTATGAACCCAATTGCATGAAAGTCAATGATTCTGAAAGCATTGTAATTTGAGTTTTATTGCATTGTTTTCACAAAGTGAGTAGATATTTAAAAGAAGTTTCATGAAGAGATATTGAGAAAGAAAGTATTATTTTCAAAAGATAAGGTAAATTCTTATTTTGAAAATCAAGGGTCTTGAGCACAGAGGAAGCTCACAAGTTTTTGCAAGAGATTTAGAGAATAGAGGCTCTCAAACTTTTAAAAAGATTTTGAGCAAAGGCTTAACAAGTGTTTTAAACATCTATTACATGTATAGCTAAAGTTCTTCATAAAGATGTTTTCAGTAACCTCAGATAGGCAAAAGTATATGAGCATATGTTTTGGGAGGATTATTTAACACCGAGTGGGTAAAGAGTTCAGATAATTCGTAAGCTCCAAAACTATGTTGCCGACATAAGTTAGGATAATGCCATTGATTCAGGTGACTCCTTAGATAAGTCCCCAGTAAGTACTTTAGTTATGGATGTATATTTTAGATCGTTCTCTACCCTGGTAAGGCTTTGAGCGACTCGACCAACTTGAGCGAGATAGTTGGGAATTATGTGCTTATTAATGATATTATAGGTTATGAGAAACTCCCAAAGTTAAAGTTTTGCATTTTTTACATATATTTTCCGAGGTTGTTTTGATGCACAATATTATTGCAAAACTGTTTTGCACATCATTATACTTTTGTCTTACGCATCATCTAGAGCTTCAATTTCAGTTATATTATTTCAGTCAGTTTACTTTTTTAGTTTAGATATTGTTGCTTAACTGTTGTTTCATTTAGCCTTATTACATACCATACATTCCATGCACTCACGCCCTTTGGCACTACATATTATTATGATACATATTCAGGTGGACAATATCAACAGTAGACATTTATTTAGGATGCCACATTCATTCAACAGTTGATGAGGCCTCCTACTTTAGGAAAGTCCCAATTTTATTGAGTTAGTTTATTTTGTGGAGCTTGATGTAGCCATGAGAGCTATGTCGCGGCTCCTATTCTTCAGTTATAGAGGCTTCATAGATAGAGTTTGATTTGGGTCAATAATGTTACTTTATAACATTATTTACAGTTGTACTTAAAAAATCATAGTTTATTTTGTATAGCCCATTACAGTTATTACTTCTTCTACACTTTATTATATTCTCAGCTAGCAGTAAGCCATGCCAAAGGTTTGCTTGGATCACTAGGTGGTCTAAGTGTCGGCCACGTCCAGGGTCTAGACTCTGTACGTGACAAACTTGGTATTAGAGCTTCAGGTTCAATGGGTCTTAGGGTGTCTATGAAGCCGCTGCTAGTAGTGTTCTTCTTATAGGTTTGAAACGCGCCATATCTATAATAAGGAAACTATGAATCATTAGCAAATATTACCCTTCTTTCATACTCTAGATCATACAATAGAGTTTAACTCTATAAAGATTTCCTCCTAAATCATATATTCACGTGTTTCAGATCATACCTCCTAAATGTACTACCAGCTAGAGGTATGCAGCTAACATGCCTTTACATATTAAGATGCAGATTAGGAATGGTCGCACTCCTGTTTAGGGATCTAATGTTAGAGTCCAAGATGAACCAAGTACTAGTGGCAGAATCCCAAAGATATCAGTTCCTTAGGCTCATAGAATTGGTACTTTAAAGACAGAGAACAGAGGGATATTCAGATGCTCGCTTAGTTGATGGCTGCCCAGTCAGATCGTCAGAACTAAGCACCATTGTAACACCCCAAAAGTCTCTAAGATAAGATCCTAGACCTGGAGTAGAAACTAGAAGAAAAACCTAAAAATCTATCACAAAATGAGGCATGGTATGACCCATTAGATGGTACCACAAGTCGTGGTCTGACTCGTGGTAGGCAGTCCACATTTTCATGTTCCAAAAGTAACGACTAGTGTGATGAGTCATGGTGACATATGACAGGTCGTAGTGTGGGGTTGTTGGGTAGGATTCAGAGAATGCGCAACCTAATTTTAGTAACCACGAGAGGAGGTGATGACTTGTTCTAAGAATGATGGGTCATTGCAGGCGGACATTGTATGAGAAATAGAGGAGTGAAAAATCAGCCCAACATATGATGGATTGTCACCACGAGTCATGGTGACAACTATCGACTCAAGGTGTGAGTCCTTGTCACAAGAAGACAACTTTTATGTCCTATTTACTAGGGTTAGTTTCGTAACTTTCTATGCTATTAACTCCTAAACCAGGCTATTTTGGATTTTATAAGGGGATTATTTAAGGGTTACACTAAGCGTAAACTCTCATTCCTCTCCCAAATACCATAGATTGGAGATCAAGACCTTAAGAAACATCAAGGAAAGCTAGGGTTCTTCACCTTCTCCATTTCTCTTGGGTCTCTAGTATAATAAAGAATTCATCAAAACCCAGGTATGTAGGGTTAGGATGTTACACCCTGTAAGTTTATATAGGTTAATGGACGCGTGCATGCATATGTCGAGGGTTTCAGAGTACGACACATGCGAGGAAGGGCCCGGGGATGAATGTACAGGCATAGGATCAAGCGATCATGAGGTTGGTGCTAGGTGCCATGCCGCGCCAATCGGTCGAGCGGTATGGCAGGTGCGCCGCACACCCCTACATGGCGCTATGGCCGGCGCGACGTACACCCTTGCCTGGTGTGATGGGTGGCATGTCGCATGTTATACCCCGCAAGTTCTTGACACTTAGTTGTCCTATTCGCATGTTGGTTAAGAGTTTTAGAATGTCATACGTGCGAGAAAAGGACCCGGGGAGATATTGGACAAGTGCCAAGTCGGAGCGTCGGAAGGCAAATGCGGCTTATAAATCGCATTCGACAAATGCGACTTAAAGGGGGTTCAGGTCCAAGTATATAAAGCCCCACTTCTGTTTTTTTTGGTAATTTTCATTCTTCATTTCAAGAGAACGAACAAAAACAGGGGAGGGACGAAGGTTAAACATAAATTTCCTTCCGTTTACGCCGTCAAACGTAGTCCAAACTCAAATTAACTTCGGGTAGCGAATTATAAAGTTGCAGGGAGCATTCCTACGGAGTTAGTTTCATGAAATTCAACCGATGCGTCGTCTCACCGAGCCGAGGTAAGTGGAATTTCTCCAAACTAGTGTTAATATACTCCCAGCATTAAAGTGAGTATTTCTCCCTTCTAGACCTCCGAGAAATTACAAGTTTTTGGCTGTTCTTTGATAAGTCGAAGAATAGGCAGTAGATATATCCATAAGTATGGTTTCTTTCCAAAATAATAGTAGAATTAATTCTATTCTTTCATGAATATGAATACAGTTTGGAGAAATAGATGAATACTAGCCGAGCTATGCAAGTTAATAAGAAAGTCGGAAGTTGAGGTATGTAAAGCAAGTTATTTCGGCAAGCTAGTAGTTCCAGTATAGAAAAATAGTACAAATTCCAGTAGAATGTTTCAGAAGCCATATATTATATTCAATATGAGTTCGGTAAGCATGTTAGAATTATTATACAGCGTTCAGCATGAAACTCAGTAAAACAGTATAATCCCCAACAGAATATTCCAAAAATATTATTTCAGACTCAGTATATCTCAGTATCAGATTCAGCATATTTAAGTATCAGATTCAGTATATTTCAGTATGAGGTTCAGAACAGAATACTAGAATATAAATATTATTATCAGATTCAGTATATGTATATATTACATGCGGTTATTGCTATCTGTGGAGACATGATTGTTCATTGTTGGGCACCCTTAGAGCTTCGTTGATCGACCAGGGTTAATAGTTGTGTCGACTTGACCGCAAGAGGGTGAGGATACGTCGCTCTACGGAGTGGCATGTCGTCCGCCAGCAGACAAAGATGGGATGCAAATTCCCCATAGCAGGCTGATCAACACTATACGATACCCCCCTGTCGAGCGCTTGCGCCCGGGGTGCATATTACCATTTTTTGATTACAGATTTTAGATTTAAAGAGTCCTCCGGACTCAGATACAGCTATAGTCAGGGGCCCAGGAGCCCAAGTTTCATACCCAGGGGGCCGGCTGGCTGCTCATAGTTACTAGGTGGATGGTATGACCTGGGTAGGGGTATATATATTGTGTGCTGGCTGTTACCTTACGGCTTATGGGGGCTGGTAAGCTTCTTATATGCTATGTTGTGTTAGTTATTAATAGATAGAAAGTAGAACTCCATCTTATCAGGTATGACTCTTACTCTCTTCAATAAAGTTATGCTCATTTCAGTCATTCTCAGCTCATCTCCTATTACTTTAGTATCTATCAGTATTATTGTTTGCTTTCAGTTATTGCTTGCATACTCAGTACCGGTGGTGCTGACG
This sequence comes from Datura stramonium, assembly GCA_018107945.1. Taxonomy (NCBI): domain Eukaryota; kingdom Viridiplantae; phylum Streptophyta; class Magnoliopsida; order Solanales; family Solanaceae; genus Datura; species Datura stramonium. The sequence goes on from JACEIK010004986.1 coordinate 98,950, forward strand.
CCTGTTTTGGGGTGCTGCATTACTTGCCTGCAGGTACTTATAAACGAGGAGAAGATCCCTCATAGTTCCAGCTAGCGTACAGATTCTCCAGCTTCTGTCACCGGAGTTCGATTCTTCTGCCCGATATGCTCCATCCTTTGTAGACACCATGCCATCCAGAGTCCACCGGTTTATTATGGGGCTGAACCTAGAGTATATTGAGGCATGCATGACAGCTACTTTGTAGGAAGATATGGATATTGCTCGAGTACAGGCTTTTGCTCAAACTAGTGAGGGCCTCAGACAGCGGCAACAGAATAGCAGACGAACAAGTCAGGAACAGTGCCGCTGGGACAGGTCAGATGAGTTACAAGGGGACATTCGGAGAGGGCCTAGGCCACGGTTGTCAGATAGGCCACTTAAACCCATGCCTCCATCACATCAGCAGAGGGGTAGATTCAGTCGCCGAGGACAGTCAGAGTCCAGCAGAAGTTCTCAAACAGTAGATTCACCCCAGCAGGGGAGGGTAGAACAGAGAAGGTATACACAACCACTTTGCCCTATTTGCAGCCGACGCCACTCTAGAGCTTGCAGATATGGCTCCATAGGGTGTTTTATATACGGACAGGAGGGTCATGTGATGAGCTATTGTCCAGCCAAGGGTAAGGGTGACCGGGATAGACAGGACAATTCATCAGTAGGGTCGCGAGCTCCAGCAGCCCCGACAGGGTGCAGGCCCTCAGTTTCAGCAGGTAGAGGACGAGGCAGATCAGGGGCCTCTAGTTCAGGTACGGGCCCAAGTCGTACCTATGCATTACTAGGGAGACAGGATTCAGAGGCATCTCCAGATGTTGTGACAGGTATGATGACTATTTGATCTCACCCTGCTTATGTATTAATTGATCCGGGATCTACCTTGTACTATGTTACCCCATTAGTGGCTCAAAAATTCAGTATTGTACTAGAATTGCTTTGACAACCCTTTTAAGTATCTACACCCGTCGGTGAGTCTATTATATCCAGAAGAGTTTATCGAGGGTGTACAGTAGAGGTTGCTAACCGTCAGACCACAGCAGATTTGGTAGAGTTAGAAATGGTTGATTTTGACGCCATTATGGGTATTGATTGGTTATCTCCATGCTATGCCAATGTAGAATGCTGGACCAAGACGGTCCGATTCCACAATCTAGGAGAGGCAGTACGAGAGTGGAAGGGTAGTACAGCTACGCCAAAAGGTAGGTTTATTTCTATCTTCGGGCGAGAAAGTTGATAGCCAAGGGGTGCATTTACCACATTGTCAGAGTTCAGGATGTTCGAGTAGAGCCTCTGACTCTCCAGTCTGTTCTAGTGGTTAATGAATTCCCCGATGTATTCCCAGATGAGCTACCTGGTATTCCCCCAGAAAGGGAAATAGACTTTGAAATTGATTTACTACAAGGCACTCAACCCATATCAATTCCCCCTATTGCATGGCTCCTGCTGAACTCAGAGAACTAAAGGAGCAGTTGAAAGATTTGTTAGACAAGGGCTTTATCAGGCCGAGTACTTCACCTTGGGGTGCGCCAGTTTTGTTTGTAAGAAAGAAGGATGGTTCCCTCCGCATGTGTATAGACTATCGACAACTGAATAAAGTTACTGTCAAGAATAAGTATCCGCTTCCCAGGATAGATGATCTATTTGATCAGTTACGGGAAGCTAGATATTTCTCCAAAATTGACTTAAGGACCGGATATCATCATGTTCTGGTTCGTGAAAGGGACATTCAAAAGACTGCCTTCAGGACCAGATACGAACATTTTGAATTCTTAGTCATGTCCTTTGGGCTGACGAATGCTCCAGCCGTGTTTATGGACCTGATGAACAGTATTTTCAGGCCATACATAGACTTGTTCGTGATAGTGTTTATTGATGATATTTTGGTGTATTCTCGCTGAGAGGAAGACCACCAAGATCATTTGCGGACAGTGCTCCAGATTCTCAGAGACCGTCAGCTATATGTCAAGTTCTCGAAATGTAATTCTGGAAGAATTCAGTAGCCTTTTTGGGTCATATCGTGTTTGATTTTGCTATACAAGTAGATACCCAGAAAATAGAAGCAGTAAAAACATGGACCAGACCTACCACTACGATTGAGGTACGCAGTTTCCTGGGGTTAGCAGGGTACTACAGGAGGTTTGTTAGAGGATTTTCCACCTTAGCAGCACCTCTGACTAAGCTGACGCAGAAGGCAGCAAAATTTCAGTGGACTAAGGCATGTGAGTAGAGCTTCCAGGAATTGAAAGACAAGCTAACATCAACCCTAGTGTTAGCATTGCCAGAAGATATAGAAGGTTATGCATTTTATTGTGACGCTTCGGGTGTTGGGTGAGGATGTGTGTTGATGCAGCATGGTAAAGTAATTGATTATTCTTCCAGACAGCTGAGGAAAAACATGAAAAGAACTATCCTACACATGACCAGGAATTGGCCGCAGTGATTCACGCCTTGAAGATATGGAGATATTACTTGTATGGAGTCCACGTGGATATTTTCACTGATCATAAGAGCCTACAGTATATCTTCACCCAGAAAGAACTGAACTTGCGACCGCGTCGCTGGTTAGAGCTATTGAAAGACTATGATGTGAATATTCTGTATCACCCAAGAAGGGCCAATGTGGTGGCAGACGCCCTTAGACGTAAGTCTATGGGGAGTTTGGCATACTTATAGCCTGTGCAGCCGGAATTAGCTCGATAATTGCATTAGTTATCCAGTTTAGCTGTTCGTGTAGCAGAAACTAAGGACAACAGAGCGGTAATCCAGAACACCGCGGTGTCGTGTTTAGTCGTGGAAGTAAAGGAACGGTAGTGTGAAGATCCTAGCCTGGTTCATCTTAGAAACATAGTTCAGCAAGGAGAGGTGACAAATTTTTAGGTAACCGAGGATGGGGTATTGCAATATAAAGATCACCTTTGTGTTCCAGACATTGCAGGACTTCACCAGCAGATTATGGGTGAGGTACATTATGCTCGTTATTCTCTCCACCCAGGATCGACGAAAATTTACCACGATATAAAAGAAATCTACTGGTGGCCAGGAATGAAGAAGGGGATAGCAGAATTCGTAGCTCAGTGTCCCAACTGCCAGCAGGTAAAAGATGAACATCAGA
>JACEIK010004986.1:104290-115308 GCA_018107945.1 Datura stramonium
GTATGAGATTCAGAATAGAATACCAGAATATAAATATTATTATCAAATTCAGTATATATATATGTTACATACGGTTATTGCTATCTGTGGAGACATGATTGTTCTGTGTTGGGTACCCTGAGAGCTTCCTTGACCGCCCCAGGGTTAATAGCTGTGTCGACTCGCCCGCCAGAGGGTGAGGATACGTCGCTCTACGGAGTGGCATGCCGTCCGCCAGCAAACAATGATGGTATGCAGATTGCCCATAGTAGGCTGATCAACACTATACCACTGCCCCTGTCGAGCGCTTGCTCCCAGGGTGCCGATCACAGTTTTCGGATTACAGATTTCATATTTCAGATTTCAAATTTTAGGAGTCCTCCAGACTCAGATACAACTATAGTCAGGGGCCCAGCGAGCCCAAGTTGCATACCCAGGGGGCCGACTAGATGCTCATAGTTACTAGGTGGATGGTATGACCTGGGTAGGCGTATATAGATTGTGTGCTGGTTGTTACCTTATGACTTATGGGGGCTTGTAAGGTTCTTGTATTCTATGTCGCGTTAGTTATTAATAGATAGAAAGTAGACAGCCATGTTATCAGGTATGACTCTTACTCTCTTCAGTAAAGTTACGCTCTTTTCAATCAGTCTCAGCCCATCTCCTATTACTTTAGTATCTATCAGTAATATTATTTGCTTTCAGTTATTTTCAGTTATTGCTTGCATATTCAGTACCAGTGGTACTGACACCCGTTTTGGGGCGCTGCATTACTTGCCTGCAGGTACTCATAGACGAGGAGCAGATCCCTCGTAGTTCTAGCCAGCATATAGAGTCTTCAGCTCCTGTCATCCGGATCTTGACAGCTAAAGGTTTACTTCCCTTTTTGTTTGTAGAGTATGGGTAGGCAGGGGCCCTATCCCGACTATCTTATTATTCTTAGAGGCTTGTGGATTGTATATTTCCTGTGGTTAGTTGTACCGGTCGTGTGGGTCCGTATGTATGTTTTAGTTTGCATGTGATGGCCGTGTGGGGCCTTGTTCAGTTGTCAGTTGGTGACCTTGTCGGTCACAGATCATTTCAACACTTGATTATACTTTTCAATGATAACTAGTCAGCATGGTGGCCTTGTCGGCCCACATAGGTTCCCTTATGCTCAGTTGTTCTGGTTAGCTGTTATATTCCTACATGTGGCTATAGGACTAGTCGGCCGGAGGTTATGTTTATAGTCGTTATATAGCCCGTTGTTTTCATAAATTCAGAATTAGAGCCAGCCTGGCATCAGAAGTGCTTAGGCTCTGTAGTCCAGCTGTCCAAGTCCTAGTAGGGCACTAGGTGCCAGTCATTCCTCCAAAAGTTGTGCGTGACATCGCGCCCCCTACCCACCACCTCAATAAGTATATATAGTGAAGTGTGAGTTGAGATTCAATTTCAAAAATTTCCTTGTGAACATTTTCGGCATAACCTCTCCTCTCTTCAATTTCTTGTCCGTTTTTCTTCGAATTACGTTGCGAAACTCCATCCAAACGCAAATTCATCTTGGATAAAGAGTTCCAGACCTAGGAGGAACATCCCTGTAGTGTTATTTCTTGAAAATTCGCTCGGAGTACCGGAACCCCACTGAGTAAAAGATGTTAAAATTACTTCAAATTGGCTTTTATGCGACTACAAGTGATAGGTAAGCACTTCTACCTTCTGTACTCTCGAGAAATTGTATATTTTTGATCGAATTAAATAAAGTTGAATTATAGTTAAGGTTATTGAAAGGTATCGTTATTTGATGAATTATTGTATTGAATATAGCTTTATTTTCTTTGTATAAAGGCCATAAATGAATGGAATTGCCGGGTATAGGTTGACACTAATCGAATAAATGAGAATCGACATTCTAGGTATGTTAAGGCTTATCCCTTGGTCATGTTATCCTCGTCGTATAATGATACGACCTATGCTCTTGAATGGAGCCAACCATCCTATATGTTGTAATTAGTTGTTGCTAGTTGATAAGGATTACATATATTGTGATTAGCTGCTATCAGTACAATATGATTATATACATATTGTGTTTAGCCGCTAAATGATATTTTGAGTGTATATTACTATGTCCTTCGTCGGGAAAGAGTATGTTAAGTGTGACTCATGCTAGGAGTGTCATAAAAGCTCCTCTGTTCTTCTATTCACTGTATTAGTAGAATTCTGATGTTTTGCAGTCATGCCAAGGCCTTAGAAGTTTAAGGTTAGCAGTTGGGCCTATGTTGGTAAGTTGGATAGTATAGGGCGCCGCCAGGCGATATAACTTTCTATTTGGCGCCTGTATTGTCAATAAAGCTCGCCCAGAGGCTATTGGAACCTTGATGCCTCCAGGGATAGAATTTAAATAGGACGGTCTTACCCTAGAGTCAGTTGCACTAGGATTGCCTAGTGAACTGAGTGACTGCCTGCCATGTATTTAGCCACTGCCAGTGACTATTAGTCGACTTAGTGCTTGTCATACAGGTTTCCTAGGAAGTCATCCCAGTTATACAAGTCAGATAGACCCATGGATACCCTAAGGAGGGAACCTTATTAGTAGTTGGATGCGGGGCCAACACCCCAACCTGCTCTTATAGATACTAAGGTACAGGTCCGCAAATGGCTAGGTCTAGATAAACCTGCCTACGAGGCTATGAATCGTCCAGATAGGTCATATGAAATCTAAATAGACCAATTTAATGTCTAAGGGACTACAACCAAAGTAGTATCTTCAAGCTAAGAATTATACTAAACTTCTCGAGGAAGGTTAGGGGGTGAGTGCTCAGGAGCATGTCCGATTAAGTAGCTGCCTTACAGTTGTTCTAATCGAAGGAACTAAATAGTTGGTACCTTACAGTTCTCTTATGAGGTATCATTGTCTCAGTATGAAATTTCGAGTATTGTTTAGGCCACTCTACATCTCGCCCTATCCTATCAAGACCATTAGAGATTATGATCACTGCCAGGGTCCTCTGATCAGATATATGCACACGGGGTGTGCCTGTTGGCAGCCATACAGACTATTCTAGGAGCGAGTAACGACCGTGTTAGGCCTTAAGAGACAAATACTCCTTTTGAGTGGCTAGGTTGACACTTAAATGTAGTATATTTGTTAGGATTGATCTCACCTAGGATAGCCCTCCATTGACCAACTTCAGGATTGCTAACTGTGTCATCGCCTTCGGGGCTATATGATGTTTCTTAGAGGAGCTATATGATGTTTTTCCAATGCGCTATTTAATGTCTTAAGGGACTATATTCAGGCCCAAGGTCCATATTACAGTCCATCCACGAACGGGCTTCTACTTTTATGTTGTATCGGCACCATTGACCCTCTGTCGAGCCTTGTGTGCCTATGGTGCAATTGAGGAGCCCAACGGGCTCAGACATAGTTACCAGAGTCCAGCGGTCTCAGATGCAGACCCATAAGCTAGGTAGGTTGGTTATAGTACCAGTAGATTCATAAGAATCTATATAGGGGTATATAGATTGGATTGTACTTGCTAGAGCTTATGCGGGCCCCAATAGTGATGTGTTGTGGATTTACAGCACTATTAACGCTCAAAACTAAGAAATAGCATGGACTTAGTTGTATTTATGTGGATATGAGGCACTTTTACTTTGATTTCGGGATAAATGGGTGTTAGAACAATAAATGGCAAAAAGAAGCTAAAAGTGTGCAAAAAAGGGATAAAAGTGCCGTCCACAGTACGATTTGTAGGATGGACCTATGAGTTTTACTAAGGGCCTTGATAAGAAGATAACAATTTAACTTGGAAGACTGATCATATGAGACTTTTCACGGATCGTACCATGGTCATACGAGTCATGGGAAGCCAGTCGTGATGAAATCCAGAAGAATTGCACAGGAGGTTGATTCTCAATATGAGAGCACCTTACGACCCGTGAGAAGGAGGTACGAGTCGTACCATAACCGATCGTGGTGAAGTTCAAACAAAGTTCAAAGTATCAGGATCAAGCCACGGGTGCGATGTACGAGTCGTAGGAAGTAGGTGAGGGCCAATATAAAAATCTTGGATGAATCGGGTAAATTTGACCTGTCAGGACTCGTACCATGAGTCGTAGGAGTAACCTACGACTCGTCCCTGGCCCATAATGACTTTAGTCACAGAGAACTTACCTAGTGACCTATGAGTTCATCCTACGACTCATACCATTGAGGTACGAGTCGTAGGTCAGACTTTGCTTAGAATTTTCTCTACTTTTCACCACCACTGCTAGCACGACTAGTAGGACCTCACCACAAGTCGTACTAATATCCTTTAGCAGCAGATTTTTCAGCCACCTATTTTTAACTTTGGTTGCCTCCCAAGAAGTGCTTGATTTAACACCACCGCACGACGCAAGTGGTCTGGTTACTCAAATTTCACCAAACCATTACTTGGCTTGCCTCCGAAGAAACGCCTGCTTTAACATCGCAACACGACGCACGTCTCTTGACTACTCAGAATTCATCAAGAGACTCATACTCATCCTTAAGTGCTGAGATCACACTAAATTCGTTTGGTTTCTTCATAGTCCGACAGATGTTGAAAGTGACTTCTTCTTTGTTTAGCCTGAACTTCAACATGCCAGCTTCCACATCTACTAGAGCTCTCCTAGTGGAGAGGAATGGTTTCCCCATAATGATGGGGACCTCATAATCGACCTCGCAATCCAAGATCATGAAGTCCGCTGGGAATGTAAACTTATCAACCTAGATGAGCATATCATCTAGGATGCCCATTGGTCTCTTTACTACTCTGTCGGCCATTAGTAGCCGCATGTTGGTTGGTGTGGGGGCTCCCAATCCTAGCTTCTTGAAGACCGCCAAGGGAATTAGATTAATGCTAGCTCCCAGATCACAGAGTGCCCTTGCGAACTCGACATTACCAATGGTGAAAGGTATCATGAAGGCACCCGGAGGTCTGCCTTTTTCTGAGCTAAAACCCTTGTTGCTATGGCACTGTGGACATTGTCAACCGGCTCATAACTTAAAGATCTTTTCTTTGTCACCAGGTTCTTCATGAATTTTGCATATCCCGTCATCTGCTCTAGTGCTTCGACCAACGGTATATACATAGAAAGTTGTTTAAGCATTGAAAGAAATTTTTTGAACTTACCGTGGTCAAGCTTTTTCTTCATCCTTTGTGGGAATGGTGGCAGTGGTCTTGGGATAGCCTTTTGCACTAGAGTTGCCCCTTGATCTATGTCGCATTCCTTCTCACCCCTAAGGGCCTCTTGCAACTCATCATGTTGTTTCTCATCACCAATCTCTTCTTCCTCAATCACGCTCTCTTTCCTCCTTTCAACTTCAACAAGGAACGGGTGGTCAATGGTGGTTTTACCACTCCTAGTAATCACTATCATGCAATGAGTAGCATTTTTTGGATTATGGACAGTGTTTCTAGGAAGTTTAACCTTTTTACGAGGGTTCATTGATGCTGAAAGTTTCCCAAGTTGGTGTTCTATCTGCTTGATAGCGGTGGCATGAGATACCACTTTCTGACCAATACTAGATAAGTCACTTCAAATTTCTTTTAACTGATCATCCGTGGACCTCACCTTTTTCAGCATTTCGGCCATCATACTCTCCAACTTTGATTGTCCGATCTCCCCTTCTCGTGCATCGTGAGGCAAATAGACTCCTACCCGGTCATTGCGATATCCATCATTTCTTCTCCATTCTCCCTCTCGCTCACAAGCACGACTCCTATATCTGAACCCGTTCCAGTTGTAGTTGTCTTTGTATTAGTTTCGACCTTGATTTCCAGAACCTTGGCACCAATTGTCTTGTACAGATGCTTGGTAGTTTGCCCGAAAACCTGCCACCTGGCTGTTTAGGAAGTTTTCCTCTTCCTCAGAATTAGAGTGTTCTGCTCCCTGCTCCCTTCCTTGAGTTTCCACTACATTTACCTTTTTGGCTCCTGCTCCCATGATATGCTTTGTCAGCAAATCCAATGATGTGCGCATGTGAGCCAACTCCTAATCGCATTCTTCGTCTTTCTTTCGTTGGTCTTCAGGCAAACCAAAGACATATGTATCTGCCACTACATCAGCCTCCCTCGTATGCCAGGCCCTGTTTGTCTTTGTCACCCTGTCAAGGATAGTGGTTGCTTCATCCCAGGTGTGACTCATCAATGCTCTGCCTGCCACCGTATCTGCTACAGCCTTGGTGCTATTATTAAGAGACCTATAAAAGATTTCAAACAATCTTTCATCTGCGATTTTATGGTTCGGGCACTTAGTTAACTTCTTTTTGAACCTCAACCAGGTTTCATGAAGTGCCTCCATCTTAATCTGCCGGAAATTATAGATCTCATCTTTTAACCTCATCAATAGCTGGGTCCTCATCATTGAATAACTAAGGTGCAACTCTCTGAGCTCGATTGCCCCTCCAATGTCAACCAATGTTTACCACCTCATCTATATCATCACCAGCCTGCTGAAGTGCAACTAACCGAGCTTGCCTAGCTTCTTCATCTAAGCGGGCTTATCTCTGCTCATGGTTTTCCATTTTATGCAGTGCTCTTTTGATTTAAGGATTTAGTGGAACAAGGGGGTCTCCTCTACTCCGAGTGCTTGGAATTCACCGGAGGACAGTTTGTGGGTATCAAAGAAAAACACAGAAAATAAATAAATGTTATTGAGGAAATATTTACCAAAAAGTCAAATACAAGGAAACAACCTAGTCTTAGCCATATTTCCCGGCAATGGTGCCACTTTTCGATAATGCTCAAACCACACTTCCAACTGAAGTATGAAGCAGACATTGCCAATAAAAAACCCAACTTAGAGGTTGGGGTCGATCCAACAGGAAATATGGAAGATCTAGATTACAGTTGGTAGATGAACTTGTATGGTAATTACTTCACAATTAGGGGAATTCTAATAAAAATCAATAATAGGAATAAGCAGCAGTCAAAATTATATTTGTGAATCAATAATTAAAGGATAACTAGGGTTTATGGTCCCCATGGGTTCATAACATCTTTGGGTATACACTCGTGAGCTTTACCAATACTTACTTATAGAACTGATAATTTAGGTTCATTCAAACGATCGACCAATCCCTATTGGATGACTATCCTCAATTACTCAACCAAATCTTATGAGTTTTGCAAACTAACTGTTATCACTAAGTTCCAGATATAACCATCCTGCGACCACAACTCAAGTTAATATAATGATTATCAAGATCAAGGCTCTGTTGTAATTTTCTTTTCCTAATCTGTACCTCTTCGACCAAAGCAAGTAAAGAATTCAGGCACTTCATAACGTTGCGCACCGCTAAGAATCATTAAAGAGAAGCGACCACAATATAAGTAATTAGTATTGGTTTTAGAATCACTTTGTGCAACCCTAACTTGTTATTCCACCATAGTTCCCACAACCCTAGTTATGGAGGTTTTAGCCTCTCATAGTTGTAACATTGTGAATTGTGCTCATGATTTAAAACATAAAACAATACTTACAAAGATGATTGAGAAAAACAATTGCTTCAATTAAACCACTAAATATTGAATAACAAGTAGCAAGAACAAGATGAATTCAAGAAAAGGTTGATAATAAGGTTGAACCAACTCAATTCTCTCTTCCAACGATGTAAAATTGTTTATTACAATGTTTTCCAACTAGAATTAAGTCTATTCGTCGTCCTCTTCTATGAAAAAATAAAACATAAAAAGTATTTATATAGACACAAGAATCCTTTTCCTAAACTAACAGGACTACTTTCCATATTTCTAGCCGACCTCATCACGGGTCCACCTATGACTCATAGGGGCTTCTCACAGACCGTGACAGCTACTCGTAGCTTAAAATGTTGGATGAATTTTGGCTAAGTGTTGGGCCAAGGTACTGTTCGTACCAACATCCTACGACTCATACATTGCACCCGTGGCTTGATCTTTATACTTTGTACTTTTTCTGAACTTCACCACGACCCTATTACGGTAGGACTCATACCTCCTTCTCATGGGTCGTAAGGTGCTCTCATACTGAGAATCAGCCTCCTGTATGATTCTTCTGGATTTCATCACGACTGGCTTCCCACGACTCGTACCACCATGGTATGATTCATGACATGTCTCATAAGATCAATGTTCCAGGTTAAACTACCAGCTTCTTATCAAGGCACTCTCGTAGGTCCATCCTACGGATTGTACTGCGGACTGCACTTTTTGCCCTTTTTTGCACCCTTTTAGCTTCCTTTTGCCATTTATTATTCCAACACCCATTTATCCTAAAATCAAAGGAAAAGTGCCTCATATCCACATAAATACACCTAAGTCCATGCTATTTTCTTAGTTTTGAGCGTCAATAGTGCTATAAATCCACAACACATTTGGTAGGTTATTTCTATGGTTCTTGTACAATCCAAGCTTATGGGGACCAGTTTAGGTTCTTGTTTGTATATTTGCTTGCTAGTTATTTCTTACGAAGGTACAGTCGTGTAGTTCAGCTCTAATTAGTGTTGTGATTTAGTAGATGCGAGTTATGGATAAGAAAGCTTACAGGTTAACTTTTGCCCTTCTTGCTATTCACTTTTACTTCTTTATCAGTTTTGTATTATTGCCTTACATATTCAGTACATATTTTACTAATGCCCAACTATGGGACGCTGCATATTTTCCTGCAGGTTTAGACAGACAGATTGTGGGATCTTCTAGCAGTTATTCAGAGTCAGCAGATTGGCCAGCTCCTTTCATTCGGGCTGCAAGGTTGTAGAGGTTTATCTATCTTTTCTTTGTATAGATTTGGGTAGGCCGAGGCCATGTCCCGACCAATATTTTCATTCTTAGAGGCTTGCAGACTGTAGTCTTAAGTTATTTGTCCTTATGGGGCCTATATATGTTCAGTTCTGTATGTTGGCCTTGTGGGGCCTAATATAGCTTTTAGTTAGCGACCTTGTCAGCTGTAGTGTTTATATCCTATTTTCATTCGGTTATAACCAGAAAATATGGTGGTCTTGTCGGCCGCATAAGATCTCTATTATTATTATGTTGGCTGAGTTAGCTGCTTTCTTTTACAAGGGATATGTGGCCTTGTCGTGCCGAGGTTTTTGTTTACAACCGAGATATAGAAGTTTATTTTCTTGATTTTGAGTCGCTTGTAGGCACTAGAGGTGCATATGCCCTACGAGGTCAGCCTAGATCCAAGTATGGCATTAGGTGTCATTCATGCCTCCCAAGGTGGGGCGTGAAAAACTTGGTATCAGAGTAGGTTGTATCCCAGGGAGCCTGCAAGCTTTTTCTAGTAGAGTCTTGTTTATAAATGTATTGTGCACCACATTTTACAAGCAGGAGGCTATAAGGCATGATAGTATACTTACCCTTCCTTCTTTTTAGATCGTGCTACAAATCCAAGTTGTATAGGGTTGAGTCCCTAAGCTTTCATTGTCATATCTTTCTAGAGTAATGTTTGATATAATACAAACTCCAGCCAGCCGCAAGTTAGTTGCAGTAGTTGGAGAGGGTACCGATGAGGTGCCACATTTGGGGTGTAGCCGGCCTTAGGGCGGAAGAGGATGTCTTTTAATCTCTCCAGTATCCTCCCGGGGCACCAAAAACCTCATAAGGTAATAGATATGCCAGAACCGTCCCCAGTTTTCTCTACGCCCTTGAAATAGGATGTCAGGAATGTGGTATATATATATGAGTTGGTTTGTTTAGTAGAAACTTAGAATTAGACAGGGATGACAGTTAATGTTGGATTACCCGAAATATGAGAAGGATTGTGCGAGGGTTATATCTCCAGCTTTTAAGGTTTTTTGAATTTCGTGCCTTAGCCCTATTATAGAATGATAGGGTCATTTCCCACATCCTAGCTTGTTCTTTCAGTACAACAGGAAGCGTAAGTATCAATGCCATGTTGCCCTGAATAAATAGTAAAGGAGGACTAGAACGGTTGATTCCGAGAAAGTGTTATAAAATGGTTAAGACCCCTAGTGAATAAATAAGCACCTAGACTCTCATGGAAGTAAATCAGGAGGGTAGGTAAGATTTCTAGTAGCACCCAAATATGGGTGAGAGTCCATAAGCAGTAGACCCCAAGCAATAGTAAAGCTCAAGCCAAAAATAGACTAGTTCCACCATAGTGAGCTGACGATGATAGTGATTATCGGAAGAATTATGGCTAAGGCCCCAAATTATTGTGTCAAGGGATGGAAAGAGTATACGGTAGGAATTGGCCCGAGGGTAGGACAGGATAATACGGGTTAGTAGACTTGTCCGGTAGTATCCTTGCTAGCACGGTGCATGGGGCACGAACCCCTATTTTCAGCCTATAGAAGTGAGGGCAATACATGAACATCTAGCTCTAGAGGTTAACAGAACCACCTCTAGGCTATAACGGTCGGATAGAGTGGGAGACGCCACTGAGTGTTGCGAAATAGGCATCAGGCAGATATTCAAGGGATAGTATGATTTTAACCTAGAATACCGTAATGTCACCTCTAGTCGTGGAGGCGAAGGAATAACAGTATTGTCATGACCCGAACGTAGACCCGGATAATAACACAGGATAAGGAACCCCGAAAGGACCAAAATCATCCCATGGAATAAGCATATCTAACTTCATTCACTTTAAGTGGAAGACTAATCATATAACATAGCAGAAATGTAAACATAACATAACATATCATAACATTCGGAAACACTAGACATATACATGAGCTGAGTACTAAATAAAACCTAAAAGCCTCTATTGTATAAGATGGGTTGATAGGATAACAGCCCCAACTAACCTAGCCAATATTGAAACATGGAATAACCCATATGACTAAGTCAACGACCCTTGGAACATTTGGACTCACCAACAAAGCTGATAATAATCCCGAGATGATAAATCGATTCGTCATAGATCATGCATAATTAGGATAAATTGAGTAGAAATCGAAATCAATTATTTTATTGTCACGCCCCGTCTTGGGGGGTATGACTGGCACCTGGTGCCCTATTAGGACCTAAACTGCTAGACTACTGAGCCTAAGCACATCTGGTGCCTGGCTGGCTCTAACTCAGATT
>JACEIK010004987.1:0-15031 GCA_018107945.1 Datura stramonium
GTTGTTATCGCAAATGAAAATAATGGATTATTAAGAAAAGAAATGACATTAATGGATATATGCATTTCATATTGCATAAATTTCCACATTATATGGAACCATTTCCCTTTTTAAATGTTTTCTTTTTCTATAAATGTGCAGAATCAAGAGGACTGGATTCACTGGCTGGTGTATTTACCATCAGACAAATCAAAGCTGCCACAAATAATTTTGATGCTGCAAATAAAATCGGGGAAGGTGGTTTTGGCTCTGTCTACAAGGTGCATCTCAATCTGACCTCTATCAAGCTTTCTACTTTATTAGGTTAGCTACAACATAATATGTATAGACAGCCTTTAATCCAACCTGTTTTTTCGTTCATTTATATTAATAAACAGGGCACACTATCGGATGGTGCAGTTATTGCTGTTAAGAAGCTTTCATCCAAATCAAAACAAGGGAAGCGTGAGTTTGTAAACGAGATAGGTATGATTTCTAGTTTGCAGCACCCAAATCTTGTCAAACTATATGGATGTTGTGCTGAAGGGAATCACCTGCTACTGGTGTATGAGTACTTGGAGAACAATAGCCTGGCTCGTGCTTTATTTGGTAATTTATCATCCTTCTTCATTGTTTCAGTTATAAGTCGAGCAGAAAATAAGCTAAAAGCGAAACAAAATGAAAGATTGCTCTTTGGTAATTAATGAGAGAGTTTAAAATGAAAAGTCTATATCTGTTTCTAAACATGTGTGTTACGAGAAGGTATGCATAGATTTTTACTTCACACTAAAATGCAGGTCCTGAAGAACATCGGCTCAAAATAGACTGGCCAACCAGGCAAAATATCTGCATTGGGATAGCAAAAGGCTTATCTTTCCTACATGAAGAATCGTCATTAAAAATTGTTCATAGGGACATCAAAGCAACGAATATACTTCTTGACAAGAAACTAAAGCCAAAAATCTCTGACTTTGGTCTGGCCAGACTTGATGATGATGATAATCACACACATATGACCACTAGAGTTGCTGGAACCATGTAAACTTTCTGACAAGTCTCTCGGTCATGTTTATGTCTTTTGTGTTCTTTAAAGAGGAAATATATCTACTATTGATGGACACACTAGGGTTAATTCTACATGTCATAATATTCTTCAGTGACACCAAAACTCTGCAAACAAAACTAATTGATATTGGTCTGTATGTTGTTCTCATACAAGCAGCATATATACATTTAAGATTGCTAGAACCACTGCCATTGCTCTTCCTTGAATTTTGGATATCTTATACAAGGCAACTTTCCATAGTTGTTTATATATTCTTAACCAAGAAATGGTGGTGAATTTACAAGGACTAGGACATCATGGCCTGGCTTCCCTTACAGAAGGCACATTCGGATGCGTAATCATATATCTGGTGCTGATAGAATTGCCTCTATTTTAGGGATACTGGCCTATGTATCCTCTTTAGTTCTTTTGTTTTTGGCAATGATTCTTCACTTATATTTCATCCCAATCTATCATTCTTGGAATTCTGATTTCATGCATGAAGTTGATGCCACTTCTTAGAAACTTCAATCAGAAATTGAACATCGGTGAACAAAACAAAAAGAGAACACAAATTGAACATCTCTATGTCTTATACCTTGTAGTCTCCATGAAGTTAAGGTTCTCACTTTGTTCTGCAGAGGATATATGGCCCCTGAATATGCACTATGGGGCTACTTGACCTACAAAGCAGATGTCTACAGCTTTGGAGTTCTTGCATTAGAGATTGCTGCTGGGAAGAGCAATATGACATATCGCCCTGATGAGAAATTTGTCTGCCTCCTAGATTGGGTAAGGACTCCTAATCCCTGATATTAACTTCTACATACCACCATACTTCTGAACTAGAATTTTGGCTGAACAAAGATACTGGATTGAATTTGGTAGCTTGCATGTTGGTTGAAAACTATTGAATGCGCGATCATTTCATCTGAAAGTTTAAGTTGTTAGAAAGATCATACTTTATGTATAATTCTGTCTTCAACACGTCCCCACACGTGTGTCATTATTCTTTTTCATGGACCAGAATAAACATCACACATCTCTTGCATTTATTCAATTCCATTCTGGTGCTTGTATTCAGGCCCTTGTACTACAAAGGCAAGGAAAATTGATGGAAGTAGTCGATGCAACATTGGGCTGTGATTTGAACCAGGACGAGGCTCTAAGGATGATAAACGTAGCTTTGCTATGTACCAGTCCATCTCCAGCACTTAGGCCAACCATGTCTGCAGTAGTCAAAATTCTTGAAGATCATCTTGACCTCCCTGAGTTCACCATGGAATCAAGATTCTATAATGATTATGATCATCTCAACTTTCAAGGGTTACGAGACAAGTATGGCGATACTCTCAGCTTGAGCGAAAGTCAACCACTTACATATTCATCCAATATTTCTAGAAGAGATTGCTCTTCCACTACCTCTACATCAGCTTAAATTTACACTCAGATCAATATCGTGAATTTGTTTAAACTCCCTATCGGTTTTGGATGCACTTCCTGTATTTTAAATCAACCATTTATACACCTTATAGAAATCCTACACTTATACCACTATGAGGTATACCTGTTACAAACCCCGCCTCCCCACCCCTAATCTCGTCCTGCATCCCCCATAATGTTTGCCTATATATATATAAATGTTGTTTGGACAATATTTTTTTGCTTACTTATCAAACACAAGATATTTGTGTGCAACTACTGTAATTATGAGATGAGTTGTACTGACATCCATTGCCAACTATATGCATTTAAGGTGAATTGTGCAGTGCTGTATTTAACCGGAAATATTAGTTTGGAGATTTATGGGTTCGAAAATCTTCACGAAGCAGATCGGCCTAATTAAAAATTCCTTAAAAGATGCCGAGGTTTCTTTCCAACAACCCATAATGATGTATTTATATATTATAGACCAGGTTTAAGAGAAGGACAAACTAATAACATTCCTTATAAATAAACCCAACCCAATAATTATTGTATGTTTCTAAAAATTATCTATTAATTAATAGGGTTATATTAATTAAATTGAAATTTTTATTATTTTTTTTAAATAAATATCCAAATTATATCCTGCCAACTAAAAAGGAGCAGAGGGAGTAGCTCCTACTCATTTTTATTATTCTTAATTTCTATTATCAATTTTAATCGTTGGACCAGCAGCAACCACATATCTATAGTAGTAATAACACTGACATTCATTAATTACGCTCAACTAAATGAGTACTACTTGTTTTCGACAACAAATATCTTGATCATCCATCCTAGATTAAACAAGGTCCCATTTCATAAATGTTAGGCTCAATCTACTCTTCTTCTCAATTTCAAACAGCAAACTCTTCCAATTTGTGCCCCATGTGTCTATGTCCCATTAATATCAAATTTTACTTTGGACTTTTCAATGTTAAGATACTACACTTCTAATATAATTCACCCTTCTTTAATTAGTAGGACCTGGCTATAAGAAGAATGTCTCCTCCACCAGTCCCTCTTTTTTTTTCTTCCTATTTATTACTATGTGAATTATAGGACTAGTTCGATTTCTTTCTTTTTTTATGTTACTAGGATTTATATCTATTTTATATTTTAAAATTGACGACATATAGATCCTCATTACGATATTATTGGTCTGATAAAAATATGTATTGACGAATGAATAAAAAATAAATTGAATTTTGATTAAAGTTAGAAAATATATTTTGTACAGTGGAGAGTAATTACTAATTTATCGGAGTATATTATTAAGTTAGCGTCTTCTCGTATCTTTTAAAATCTTCATATTTATCTTGACAAAAATTATTTGGAAATCATCAATGTACCAATCAATACCAAGGGTAACAAGGAAAAAATATAGTAAAACTTTTTTGATTTTTTCAAATTAGATAAGTAGAATGAAATATTTATTTTTGGTACAAAGGCCTGATAATAGAAAAAAGTAGTACACTAGATATATAAAAATACATGCATGAAAAGGGTCTGATGGTAAACACCCTCCACCTCTAGCACCCTCCACCTCTAGCACGAAGTTGTGAGTCACCGATGGAGCAAAAGAGGGTGGAGCTCGTAGGGAGGGGTAAAAATTTATATTTATCCCTTCTCATATTTATTTTGCACATATTTACCCTTGAACGTATAACTCTCACATCCGCCTTTGGCTCCAACTAATCCGGTTCAAACTTTCATATTTGAGCTGCAGCACAACGTTGATTTTTTGCTACAGTTCCAGCAAAAAGATCCAGGATTTCATGGCTACTTCCATTGCAATATGCTCTATCCAGAATTTATCATATTTTGTTTGTTTGTTTGTTTGAGTAGTCCATTTTCATGGCGTTGCAACTGCAAATGATTTAAGAGCATTCAAGATCAAGTTCTAATTTTGAAGCAGAACCAAGTTGACGATATAATTATACATCATTCATTCGTTCTTCCAAATCAATGTCCGGTCCTTGTCGACATGTCCCACTGCTTTAATTCTCCTAATTTTTCCCAATAATATACTAGTGCAATTAGTATCTCATTCTCCTTTATGAAAAATCAGCTATATATTCGTTCAGTAAGCTAAGTCTTCGTTATGTATATTCACTTCAACTAATTTGCATGTTAGAGAAGGAAGATGTCATGGTCACCAGCTACTTCCTCTATTTCTTCTTTCCTGCTCATCACCTTCACCTTAGTACTCCTAATTTCCGAAACCAATATTCAAGCACAAACGAACCCTCGCCTTCTTCCCAAAGAAGAAAGTAATGTCTCTCTTTCATCATATATAAATTAAAGTTTGAATCTTCATGGAAAACTCCAGTGATAATGAGTTATCGTTATTAGCCCAGATCAACATTTTCGTCTTTAAAACCCCAGGGATTTTGAGTGTTTTTTTTCTCTTTCTTCTTAAAACTGTATAACAAGTTTTATGATTTTTTTTTTTGCAGAGAATGCTCTGAAAGAAATAGGGGAGCAGTTGGGGAAAAAGGACTGGGATTTTAATCTGAATCCCTGTGATGGCAACACAAATTGGAACACACCAAAGAGTAATTCACCATATTACAACAATGTAACCTGCAATTGCGCTACCCCTGATGGTTTCTGTCATGTAGAAAGATTGTGAGCCTTCTTCCTTTAGCTCTTTTTATTTGCCCTCAATTTCTTCATTATGGGTATTTTAGGTACTCATTTATGTCAGGAAAATATTCTTCTAAAATCACCTTCAATTCCTTAAAAGTAATATGTATTCCACCAAAAGGAGATTCCAGGCTCTTATTCCAAATCAATTGCTTTTACCAACAGTTTTATGTGACTATGCATTAACATTTAATACTAAAAATATGATCACAACATATTACTCTCATATATTTCCTATTTCTTTACCTTGTATGATTACATTACTGCAATAAAAACAAGGTTCCTATCATTGAAATTAGTAAACTCAAATGTTCAAATGTCTAGGTTCACATGTTTGGTGTTATCCATATGATTATTAGGATCAGGCATTTGATGTTCTCAATGTGAGTGAGTTCATAGAGTGTATGTAAAACTATTTAGTAGCATTGAGTCTTGAACTATAATTTAACACCTACGAGTACCCCTTTTGTGATGTCTTACTGTAAGAGTGGAGTTCTAAAGAATGATATGATTGAGCTTGATGTTTATCTCCCTCTTCAACCCTCTTTGTGCCTTGTGATATTATCAAAGCCCGCCTAATGTATATTCCAATACCTATTGAAGATAACCTACAATCTTTCGAAACCATTCACAATTTGTCTTGGCCATGGACTCTACATAGTCATGACCTCATTGCATTACATATGAAACTGATTGAGATTATCTAAACCAGACAGACTTATTTCAAATAACTCTGACAGCAGCTACTCTAACTATTAACAGATTTATCAGAGGACAGGATCTGGCAGGCGTCCTCCCTGCATCTCTGGCAAAGTTAACCTATCTGAAGACAATGTACTGAGTGCATCCTGCTGATTTTTTTGTTACACAACCAGCTTTTGAATTTTACTTATTTTTAAAAATCATTATGGTATTACATGCAGTGATCTCAACCGCAACTACTTAAGCGGTACAATTCCCCCTGAATGGGCATCTACCAAGTTGCAAGTCATGTGAGAATTTATTCATTATGCACTATTAAAATGTATACCCTAGATTCTGAGCTTCTCATCAATTTGAAGTTCTCCAGGGTTATTTCTAATAATCGGTTATCTGGGCCTGTCCCAGAGTACATAGGAAATATGACCTCACTTGTGAGATTGTAAGTTCCCTTGCTTCCACTTTTCTAACATGGATCAAATATATATACCTGAATACTTGTAGTTTCCTGAGCCCCATTTGAGGGATTACACTGGGTATTGTTATTGTATTACTTGAAGTTTCCTGAAGTCATCATAATTTTTCAGGAGTTTGGAAACCAACCAGTTTAATGGATCACTTCCACCAGAAATAGGGAAGCTGGCCAATTTAGAGATGCTGTAAGTCTTCCTTACTCTTTTATTTCCCAACTAATTTAATAAGTCAACTTACTGTTTGTATTCTGTAGTGGAGGATGTGAAAGTGAGTTTCAACTAAAATGAAGCTAAGAAATAGAACTGGAATGGTTTGTTGAGATAGTAGACTATAACAATCAAATATTAAAGACTGAGTGGGAAGTATTTGCAAAGTGACCATGATGCATAGGTACTTTATATCGTTCTTTTATTCATTTCTTCAATGTGGTGTTCGATTCAGTTTACGCACATCTAAATTAATCAACAGGATAGCTTACTAGTACATCCGACAAGCACATGCTGTACGCTGATAAAACCTGTCCACCTTGGTTAGAGAAGATGATCACATTGAGTTTCGTAACCGAGTTTCAAGTTGTCACTATCTTAACCATTCAATTGTCTCCTTTGGGTACAATACTTTCTCAGGTACATTCGGGTACTATAGAAAGGAGAAGTAAGCCAAGATGTCTAGGATATGGATCGGGTATTAAGGCTATGTAAGTGTGCTTACTGTGAATTTCCACCCGATATTGCAGGAAAGGGGTAATGTGCAACTTCGAATTGTCAATTATACCCTTTATGAAAATGGAAAACCAATTCGAGGAATTCCTAACACAAGTTTTCAATTAGTTCGGACTTGTATAGTGATATAGTGTATAGTTCAAGTAAGGATGTTCTGGTCAGAATGGTCTGAAGATGAAGTCAATATTGTGGGTTTTGAGAATCAAACTTTGTAACCTGAAGACCTGAGAGCCTCCTTTTTGTGTTAAGATTCTAGTCAAAGCATGCAGTTCTTTGCAAGCTCCAACCATTAGCAAAGGCCATGGTGTTGAAGTTATTACTTGATGATAAGAGAGTTATGCTTCCATACAGTTACTGTCCTTCAAGATAGGAGGAAATTTGTTAGGTTATGGGAGTAACTTATAACTGTCATCAATGAGGGCAAATCATGTTTGATGAGATAAACACATCTCTGAAGTGTTTCCAAAAGCAAGAAACTCAAGCAAGACACAATCTATGCTTCTTTTAAGTAAAGCGTATAATTTAGGGAAGAAACAATAAATTACCTAATATAGGGAAATTAAGTATTTGTAACATCAAAATTGCTTTGACACTACTATTTTCAATATAATATACAGCAATCACAAAGTTAATCCAACAATTCTTACTAAATATAGTTAAAATGTAGTGATGACTAAAGATGTCAGAGTAAAAAATGAAATAGGGAGAACAAACAAGAAAAAGAGAAAGATATTATTTTGACAGGATGAGAGAGAAGAGTAGAAAAAGAATTGCAAAAGCATAAGCAGATCATGTTGCGAGTTGCTGCTTGAAGCACATGCTTCTTCAAAGTTGTTTTACTTCACCTATGCTTGGCAAGACACCTCTTCCTATAGCTTCGTCACTTCAAATGAAAGTGTGATTGCTCTTAAATTATAGTAGTGTTTTTCTACAATCAGATCAACTGTGTGCTGGATTTCGTTCTAAATTCTACGAACTTTGATTGGTGCAGCAATCTCATTGCTAATAATTTCACAGGAGAGTGGCCAGTGGAACTGACTAATCTGATGAAATTGACTGAACTGTGAGTGCATTTGAATGTAAATATATCTAAGATGAGATTTCTAATTCTTCTTCCACACATGTTAATTTGCATTCCTGTCTTTCCCTTTTGGCATCAATATAGTAGGATAAGCAGTAACAGCTTTGTGGGAAAACTGCCTAACTTTAAGAGTTGGAAGAACCTCCAGATGGTGTGAGTATTTTCAATTGGTAATATTTGTACAAGTTGGAAATTTCCATTAGAAATTCATTTGTAGTATATGATTTTGACAGAGAGATTCAAGGTTCTGGATTTGAAGGACCAATACCCCAAAGTATTTCCGTTTTGACCAGTTTGAATGAACTGTAAGTTAACTCCTTTTTCTGGAAACTTTCTTTTGCTTCTCTCAATGTTCTTATGATTATGCCTAGTAGAAGAAAAGATAATTAACACTCAGATGGTGTATATACAGAAGAATCAGTGACCTGACAGGAGGTCCTTCTGAATTTCCTCCACTTAGAAACATGACAGATATGACTAAATTGTAAGTACCTAATGATGTGGGAATTATGAGTGGAGTTTCTGTCGTATCCTTTATCAAGGAAATTCATTTCTCTGAAACTAAGTTTTGACTGCAGGATTTTGAGAAGCTGTAATATACATGGGAAGATTCCTGATTTTGTTGCTGATATGAGCAAATTACGGTTTTTGTAATTCCACTACTTTCCATGCACTTTCGGGTTTTTTTCAATTTTTTTTCCTTAATGATCTTTTTTTATCCTTTTCCTGTCATACAAGCTGTGGACAATCCACTTAAATCAAGTATTCGTGCATGTCTCTCTTCAGGCCTTTCTCGTTTTCTTCTTTTCCTTGTGCAAGCCTCTTCTCTTTCTCTATAGAAGAGGGCAGAGGGTTTTTGAATCTTGAATGAATGCAGACAACACATCTCGCTCTCTTCTGTGAGAACTAATGTTCATTTACTTTCTTGAAAAATATGATCTTCTTGGAAAGAGAAGAAGGTAAAATAAGTAAAGATGATACAGTTTCTATACAGACCTGTTGTAGAAGCTATCCATTTTATGTATCATTTGTCTTACCTTAATGAAGCTTTTAAAAATTGTGCTATAGCTTGTTCAGCCACATGGAATCGATCACTGTTTTGGGCTTGAGTCTGTATATGTTCATTTGCAGAGACCTGAGTTTCAACAAGCTTGGTGGAGGGATTGAAAATCTCGAAAGGCTGAAGAAGTTGGAGGGCATGTAAGTCAGAATGATATGGAGATGTGAAAATGTCTCTTTGCATCTTTGTTTCATTATATTCATCTTAATATGTGAGTGTTGGTGGTCCATCCATCAGTCTTCAGTATCCTTTAATGTCAAAGCCCTTCTCTTTCATTTGAAAAAAGCAGAAAAAAGCCTCAAATCACAAAATAATCTTGGATGTCAAGGATACCAAGAGCTCAAATTTAAATACCTTTTCATGATATTTCCTATATTTTTCCCTCAAAGTTTTGAGATTTTGATATTAGATGGTTTTTTATCTCAGAAAATAGTCTGTCCATGACCTGCACTTAAAACAGCAACAACAACTACGCCTCAGACCCAAAGCTCAAAAATGAGTCTTCATTCGATTGGCAATCTCTTCCCATTTTTGTGGGTAGCTGATAGTGAGATCATATTCTTGAACATGTAATGCAGATATTGCATTTCAAATTTGTGATCTCCTAGTTAAATCAAATATTTGCTACTTGCCAGGTATCTGACAGGCAATGCATTTGTTGGGCCAATTCCAGAATGGCTTACTAGTCCAGAGAACAGAAAGTAAGTTTAATTCTGTCTTGCTTTTTCATATACTCTAGTCATTCTCTTGAACTCAATTTAAAAAGGGACATGTTTAGCTTGAGGGTAGATCATATAACAGAGTGAAAGATAGAGAAGGCAGCATTAAGTGTCGCAACAAATGTGGTTGCTCACATAGAGAAATAGATTAAAAAGTCATTCATACTTCTCTAGTCCAGAACATGAATTCTTGAGTCTTGCCTTTGTAAGTTTTTTTGTTAGGAAGAATGGTAGTTTTGTGAAAATGAGTTGGATCGGCAATAAATAAACATATTGAGATAGGGATATTGAGATTTAAGTACAAGATGAATATATAAATTAGTTTCACTTAAAGCTGTTTTCTCTAAGTCTAAGTGAAGACACAAACACTTTTATTCCCTCTCATTAGTTTGAGAAGTGAAAATACTTGATTAACTCTTAACCATGTCAGAGATTTTGTATGCAGCGCGATAGACCTTTCCTACAATAAATTCGACGGTAGCTCTGAACCATCTACTTGTCACGACAACGTGTATGATCCTTGTGTTTCTTATGATTTTCTCCTATTTTGTTTTATAAATATACAGTTCAGATGATCAACTGATGATCTCCACATCTTGTATTCTTTTCTTATCAGAAACTTATTCAGAAGCTTTAAGGGCGGGAATTTTGTGTAAGTGCTTTTAGCTTGAAATAAATAACAAGGGATATTGTGCTCTTTTGAAAAGGACTAATCCTTTCTGATACCTCTTTCAACTACTATAGAGATAATGGGAAGTGCTTTTCAACCAAACCATGTTCAGAGGGTGAGTACTCACTGTTTGCAGAGCTTTGAATTCTACCTTTCCATGCAAGTCTTTTGTTTGATATTTTTCCATTAAGCGGTGGTTCACCAGCTTCATGTTGACAATCAATAGAAAGAACTAGGAAGGCGTAATTTTTTTTTCCTTTTGCAGACTAGTTAGATCATGGTAAAAATTGAAGCAGCAGACAGTTTTGTCAACAATCTACATGAAGAACTAACAGTTCTATCATTGTCTCATGTATATGAAATATTTTCATATCACCAGTAATCTTTCTCTGGGTTTGAATGTTGCAGAGAAGTATTCAATGCACATAAATTGTGGTGGAGAAAGAGTAATTATTGGAAATAATACTTATGAAGCAGATGAAGACTCAGCAGGTGCTGCAAAATTTGTTTACTGGAAAGGGAACTGGGGAGCCAGTAGTACAGGGCACTTCTGGGATCGTAACAAATCATTGAATGACTACAAAGCAAATAATGTATCTGCTATCATGGGAAACAAATCTCAACTTTACATGACGGCTCGTCTCTCCCCTTTATCATTGACTTACTTTGCACGTTGCTTAGCAAATGGAAACTACACTTTGACACTTCATTTCGCAGAAATAGTTTACAGAGACAACCGATCTTTCCAAAGTCTTGGAAGACGGGTATTTGATGTATACATTCAGGTGAACCAACATGTCAGAAAATTAGATATAAAACAATATCCGATTAGCTGCATCTGACTTAGTTTAGTTGGCTACAGGATGAACTGAAGCTTAAAGATTTTGATATTGAAAGTGTTGCTGGAGGAGTTGATAAAGCTTTGAAAGAAAATTTTAATGTAACAGTAAAAGATAAGACTGTAGAGGTGCGCTTTCAGTATGCTGGGAAAGGAACTACATCAATCCCAAGTAGAGGAAGCTATGGTCCTTTAGTATCTGCCATCTCTGTCGAAGCTAGTGGTACTCTCTAATCTTCACTTTCATTTCTTGCGAGTAGCATCCCTTCTCTTCTCCCCTTTCATATAGCAAGACTAATTCAGTTTTATAAATGTTAGTCACCCTTTTCATCTTATGTAGAAGTTAAGACCTTTTCAGAATTGGAAATGGGCTTATAAGACTATTCTTGATTAGCTAGCTGAAGCTCAAGAAGATATAAATTAGATGTTCTCTCATTGAATAATTTTCTCAAGAAGATCTCTCTCATTGAATAACATGCACAATATCTATGATTTCTGGCATCCAAGCATATGCCAAAGCGTCTAACGTTCTTGTACTTTTTGTTCTGTAATGTAGACTTGAAACCCCCTTCTGCACAGGAGACCTCTTCTAATCAGAAAAAGAAGATTCTGATTGTAGCTGGAGCAGTGATGTCTTCATTAGCTCTCATTCTAATGATTCTCTTTGTTTCTTGGAGGAAAACAAGAAGCAGGAAATTGATGGCACAAGGTGATACTAGATCTCAACTTTCGTATATGCATAATAACTCGGATGTACTTAAAAGTTTTGTCTGTTACATTCAAGTGATAGCTGGAAAGTTTTTGTAAATTGAAGCACATGGAATACTAGGTGTAATTATCACCTTCTAGGAAACCACGACATTTTGTGGAAGAATTTCTGCTATATTAAACATATATGTCTATATGCAATCCCAATGCTTTCACTAGTTAAAGGGTGGGCATGACAAGGGTATGGGTTCGAAGGTATAAACTTTCCATAACTGTTTTGACGCTCTAGGGAAAATTTTCTTTTTTTCTTTCATTTTTGGGGGAACTTACATTCTAAACTTGGTTCTTTTACTGTTGTGTAGAATTAAGAGGACTAGATCTACAAACTGGTATATTTACTTTCAGACAAATTAAAGCTGCCACAAGTAACTTTAATGCTGCAAATAAGCTTGGTGAAGGTGGATTTGGATCTGTCTACAAGGTGAATATGCATATAAATTCTCATATTTCTTCCTTCTTACCCACTGCTGAGGAATTTCTAATGCATACTATCGAAAATCATTTATGAACTTCGTGCATTTTTTGTTGATGCTCAGGGTACACTATCAGATGGTACTATAATTGCTGTCAAGCAGCTTTCATCAAAG
Source organism: Datura stramonium (assembly GCA_018107945.1). Lineage (NCBI taxonomy): Eukaryota > Viridiplantae > Streptophyta > Magnoliopsida > Solanales > Solanaceae > Datura > Datura stramonium. Next base: position 12,756 of record JACEIK010004987.1, read on the forward strand.
TCAAGACAAGGGAACCGTGAATTTGTAAATGAAATAGGCATGATGTCAGGTTTACGTCACCCAAATCTCGTTCGACTCTACGGATGTTGTGTTGAGCAGAACCAATATTTACTAGTTTATGAGTACATGGAAAACAACAGCCTTTCTCATGCTTTGTTTGGTAAGTGCTATTCTTCATGGATCAGTTAAGGCACAGGTTGGAAAGGACACTGAGCCAAAAAAAAGAAAAAAAAGATGAAGCTTGAGGATCCCATTCTGCCTCAATAGTGTATCTGCCAATTGGCATAATTCTCTAGTTTATATGTTCATCTGTGTGCATGCGTATGTCTCTTTGTATATGTGCCTAGTTTCAATTTTACAGTAAATTACAGGTCCTGAGGAATGTCGACCAAAATTGGACTGGCCAACTAGGCAAAAGATCTGTGTTGGCATAACTAAAGGCTTGGCTTTCCTACATGAAGAATCACCTCTAAAGATCGTTCATCGAGACATCAAACCAACCAATGTACTTCTTGACAAAGACCTAAATCCAAAGATCTCTGACTTTGGTCTGGCCAAACTTCATGAAGAAGAGAAAACACATATCACCACCAGGGTTGCTGGGACTGTGTTAGCTTCTAAACTACTCTAATTTATTAATCAGAATTAATTTTTGTTATTCAAAGTACTTACTCCTCGTTATATAGTTCCGAATGGGTTATGGCTAGCACTTTTACTGGTCCCAAGAGTTAGACAGATTAAAAATGTTATCTATCATTTCACATTTTCACTTCAGCGCCTCTCGTCTTTTAGAATCCATCTTTTATACTTAAACTATAATAAACTAGGTAGATGTTAATTCATTTCTCTCTTAGAAATCCTGTAAGTCAGATCATGGCAATCGGTTTTATAACGGAAGGAGTAATAAATATTTCTGCTGTCCATTGCTACCTTATCTAGTGATGGGATAAATGAGATTAGTTTAAGCCTTTTATGAAGTTCCTGAGTGCAGGTCTGGCTTGCATGAGTGCAACTTTTTTACTTTGTTTTGCAGAGGTTATATGGCCCCTGAATATGCTCTCTGGGGTTATTTAACACATAAAGCAGACTTGTACAGTTTTGGGGTGGTTGTGTTAGAACTGGTTGCTGGGAAGAGCAACATGAAGTATAATCCTGATGAGAATTACGTCTGTCTTCTTGATTGGGTAAGAAACCCGAATCTCTTGATATCAAAGCGCTTGTCCCTTTAATTGCTTGATGAAAATTTCATATTGTTATAAGCAAAGACATTGTATTTGATCAAGTAGACATGGTAGTATTTCAGAAAAAGCATAGACCTGCAGTTAAGTATCTTTCTCAATTTTCCTAATTCCATCATTGTGCTTATTAATTTCAGGCCCTGGTTCTACAAAGTAAAGGAAAGTTTTTGGAGCTAGTGGACCCAAGGTTAGGTTCCGATTTCAACGAGGAGGAGGCGTTGAGGATGATTAAAGTGGCCTTACTATGTATTAATCCATCTCCAGCACTAAGGCCAAACATGTCTGCAGTATTGAACATGCTTGAAGGTCGTTTGGACATTGATGAATTTAGTTTTCAGGGAGTAGGAGATCAGAAATCTGATGAGATTCAAGTGAAGTCTGCTGAAAACCAATCAATCTTTCATTCAACTGATACAAAGGATACTGATTACTCTTCTTCAACCTTCCCTTCTACATCCACCTCTGTATAAGATTCTTTCTTTCTGCTCAATATGTTGTATTAGTAAAGAGAGAAAATGGATGATGAAGGAGATGTTGATCCTACTACAATATATTTTACTACCTCAGAGTCTGAGACCTCTAAAAAGTTGTGGATATATCAATTATTTTCTAATATATTTTGTGTGAGTTTTGATAAGACCTCTAAAATAACATTAAATATTTTTTCAAGTGGACATAAGGTGTAGTTTTTCTATAATTAAACCTCTCTTCTTCATCTTTTTTTAAAAAAAAAAAAAAAATTTAAGCAGTTTTTGTTAATTGGATTTTATAAATACATATCATTCATCTCTCAATCAAAAATAATTTGGGTATTCACTTTTATTCTAGAGTCTACTGCCTCTAATTATTTGAAGAAATTGCGTCAAAATTGTAACTACATCTATGAAGAAAAAAAATATAGTTCAGGAAAAATATATTTGTTAGTTTAATCTTAATGCACGTCAGGATCTTGAACACGATAATCTTACAGAGAGACGTTATAGAAAACATACCTGAAGCGGCATTAGACATTAGTGGAGAATTGGTTCCTTACGTTAC
>JACEIK010004987.1:15081-26017 GCA_018107945.1 Datura stramonium
CAAATAAATGGTGTACGGATGAGATCTATTCCTCACTAAATATTAATTATGGGCTTTACATTAATTGTGCCATAAATAAAATAAATAATAAAAATTCTTACATTCTCCCACTTGGCCCAATAACCACATTACATTAATATTTAATGACATAAACATTATTTGCGCATAAAATAAATCTCTTCTTTTAATGTTCATCATACATAACACAATATGACAAACCACTAATGCGAGTTATAGCGGTCATACATAATTTTATGCTACATACCCCCTTCCATATACTACTACATTAGCGATCTATCATACTAGGTCCATAAGCTATAAAACATATAACATTATGGTCCACAATAACGTCTCATTGAGACTTATCCTGTAATATCTCAAAACAATAATGTGTACACAATTATGAGAAACAGGAAATTTGTTAATGTATATCAGAAACATGTAATTGAGCTCAGAGTGTCAAAACATCATAAATGTATCAGTCATAAGTACAACCAAGACCCATTCTTTGAACATATTCTTTAAATGTCTTTGATTGTAAACCTTTTGTTAACGAATCTGCAATCATGAGATCAGTTCTAATATTCTCAAGAGACATTCTTTGTTTCTGAACTTCTTCTTTAACGGTAAAGTACTTTAATTCCATATGTTTGACACCTTTGGAGTACTTATCGTTCTTGGAGAAGAATACTGCTTCAGTATTATCACAATAAATTTTCATCAGCTTGGTAATGGTGTCGACAACCCCAAGTCCTGAAATAAAATTTCGCAACCATAATGCATGAATTGTGGCTTCAAAACATGCCACAAATTCTGCTTCCATTGTGGATGTAGCAATGACAGATTGTTTAACACTCTTCCACGATATTGCTCCTTTAGCTAATAGGAACAAGTAACCATATGTGGACTTTCTAGTGTCAATGCATCCAGCAAAATCTGAATCCGAGTATTCAAAAACCTCCAAGGGATTGGACCTCCTAAACATGAGCATATGATCTTTCGTTCCTTTCAGGTACCTCAAGACTTTCTTTGCAGCTTTCCAGTGATCAATTCCAGGGTTACTTTGATATCTTCCTAGCATTCCGACACTAATATCCGATCTTGTGCAAGTTTGAACATACATCAAACTTCCAACAATAGAAGAGTAAGGAATAGATTCCATTTCCTTTCATTCTACATCATTCTTTGGGCATTGCATGAGACTGAATTTGTCCCCCTTTTGAATAGAAACAATTCCTTCTGAACAATTGCTCATATTAAATCTCTCTATAATTCTTTTGATATATCCTTTCTGAGACAATTTCAATAATCCTTGTGATATATCACGGAATATTTCTATCCCTATCACATAGGATGCCTCATTCATATCTTTCATTTCAAAATTCATAAAAAAAAAGTTTTTCATCTCACGCAATATGCCTAAATCATTAGCAGCAAGTAAAATGTCATCAACATATAGGACTGAAAATATAAACTTGCTCCCTTTGATCTTTTGATATATATACCGATCAACGGTGATCTCTTTAAATTCAAAAAATGTTATGGTATTATTAAATTTTATATACTATTGTCGTGAGGCTTGTTTAAATCCATATATTGACTTCTTTAGCTTACACACCATTTGATCATTTTCTTTAATTTCGAAACCCTCTGGTTGGTCCATATAAACCTCCTCCTCGAGGTCTCCATTAAGAAAGACAGTTTTCACATCCATTTGGTGTAACTCTAAATCATAATGAGCCACCAAAGCCATAATAATTCTTAATGAGTCTTTCTTTGGGGCAGAGTAAAAATTCTCTTTATAATCAATGCCTCCTTCTGAGTATAACCCTTGGCAACAAGTCTAGCTTTATATCATTTAATAGCCCACCGTGGCGCGTTTGGTCTTAGGAGCCATGCGCTCATTAACTTGGCAATTCCAGCTGAGATGTCCAGACTTTGTTGTATTCCATGAATTTTAACTCTTCTTTCATGGCATCCATCCATTTATCAGACTTAGTACTTTGTAAGCTGTGAAAATGGCTTGGGATCTTTATTAAGTCGATGTCCAAATACGATTCTTGCAAATAAACCGCATGTCGTATGAAATAGCCAATTTTCCTTTCTCTTTGAGATTTCCTTAATGGCACTCCTTGTGGTTCACTTTGTCGAATATTTGTGAGTTAGTTCCTTCCACAGTGTTCCTCAAATGTTGTTCGGTATTGTCAAAGGGTTCTCCAACAATAGGAGCATTTGTTTGTTATTCTTTAGTGAGTAGGTGCGTTCATGGGCAATGAAATATTTACCCTCGCCTCGTTTATTTTCTTTGTCATTCAACACTCCCACTAACTTCATCATTCTCAATAGATCTTGCGTTATCGGTTTCAACAATTCTCGAACTATGATTTGAACGGTAAAACCTATACCCTTTAGATTTCTCTGGGTAACCAATAAGGTAACCACTAACGTTCGAAATATAATTTCTTTCATGTGGATTATAAATTACAACCTGGCTGACGACCCCAAACATGCAAGTGCCTTAAACTAGGTTTTCTTCTAGTCCACAGAGTTTAAAAGGGAGGCGCTACTAGGAATCCTATTTAATAAATATACGGCGGTTTTTAGAGCATACATTCCATGAAGATTTGGGTGGTGAGGAATTACTCATCATTACTCCTAACCATATCCATAAGTGTCAGATTACGCCTTTTGCAACACCATTTTGTTGAGGTATTTCTAGCATAGTATACTGTGCAGATATGCCACGTTCCTCGAGGAACTTTGCAAATGGACTGGACATTGTCTAGATCATTATATTTTCTTAATATTAAATCACCTCATACGATCTAATAATTTTCACTTTTCGATCTAATTGTCTTTCAACCTCATTGACGTACACTTTGAGGCGTCAGATTTGTGAGATTTTCTTTCAACAAGTAGATATATCGAAGTAACGTGAAAAATCATCGGGTAAAGTGATAAAATATTTTCTCCACCAAAGGATGGAACATCAAAAGGTGCGCCAAAATATCGGTGTGTATAATCTCGAAAGTGGGTGCTTCTTGTGGCACCTTTCTTGTTATAGCTTTCCCTTAATGCAATTCAAACATATATTAAGATCAATAAAATTTAGATTCGGAAAAATCCCATTATTTTCTATTCTTTTAAATTTTTCTTCGGATATATAGTCCAAACATACGTGTAGTAAGTAAGCGAACTTTCATCCGATGAACTACATTTGGACCAACATTTTGATGAATAGCAAGGAAAGTTCGAGAAAAAAATGTTATCGAGTTTCAATTTATATAAACCATTAATAAGAACACCAGAGCCATGAAAAATAGCAATTCTTATAAATATTGAAACATCCATGTCCAAACTTAAAATCAAATCCGGGAAACATCAAGTCTTGAAGAGAAATCAATTTCTAAGCGAAGGAACATAAAAGAGTACGTAATAGATCCAAAGGTGATATCCAGTCTCAAGATCAAACTATCAAAGTCCTATGCCTTCAAATTTAGCCTTCATACGATTTCCTATGAAAAAGAAATCCTTATTTGGATTTGTAGTTTGGATTATAATGAATCCCTGCAACATAGTGGATACGCTGGCAGGCACGCACCGGGAGATCAAGCCACCAAGTATTATTAGGAAATTCTACTAAATTTGATTCGAACATACAAAAAAACTAAGTGTACCTTCCTTTTCAAACCAAGCTTTACGTTCCAGACAATCTTTCTGATAGTGTCCTTTTTTTTTTGAAAGCATTACATCTAGTATGAGTTCCTTATAAGCGTCACCTTAAAACTTTAACGGAGTGCTTTCTTCTTCTTAATTTGTTATCATTTAAGTCATTTTCTGACTCCTTGACCCATGAGGTTAATAGAATGAAATCCTTATTTCTTAAGTCTTTATTCCTCACGGTAAAAATCTTGGACAATTCACTAATCCTCACTTATCCTTAATATGTTATAGTTAATTTGGAATGGTCCATACTCAGAAGGGAGGCAATGAGTCAGAATAAGTGAATAAGAAGGTATATCCACTTTCGTCCCAAGGCCTTGAGTCTTCTTTGCAATGTTAGTCATCTCGATGATGATTTTGCATACTGTTGGTTAGTCAAACTTCATGGTAGGTAGGGATTCGGTCATTAATGTACCCGAGCGAGAGACTTATCGGCAAAACGAAAATGTTCTTCCACAAACTTGAGTATTCCACGGCGCTACATTTGTGGAATAGTACTCTTAATGTTGTAGACAATAGTCATTTGCATAAACATAAGACTCAATGGTAGAGCGTTCTCATGCTTTATGAAAAGACTTCTTACCTTCCCTTTGTAGTATTAGTAATAGCGGCGGGTTTATCTGATGCAGAGCCAAGTCAAGATCTAGTCAAGCTAAGTGGGCTGGACTTGTTCATACCATTCAGAGAAGTTTAATCCATTGAACACGATGAGATGAAACGGCGAATGAGGAATAGTTGCAAAATAGATATGCATGCTCACAAATAAGAAAATAATATGGATTCAATAAAATAATAAAAATATATCGTAATTCACCTTTGGCGATTTTCGACATACTATCATAATTTAAATGCCATATTCCAACTTTAGTAGGTAATTAAATATTTTTAATCAAACATATACGATATCTTTGGATATATAATATATATTCGACTAAGAAATATTAATTTACCTCATAATGTTAACTATTCATAGAATAAATGATTTATCTTTAGGTAAATTCTTAAGTTCTAGCAATAGTGAAAATCAATTTATCCATTTATTTTTCAATAATAGGTATTCCCTTATTTTCATGGATAAATGAAAATTTTATGTATGCATTTTTTTTCTTAAACATGCCACTTTGGCCACTAACAAACTATATGAACATAAATACACACATAAAATAGATATCATAAAATTTATGCATGTAAATATTATTTTTAAACATTTCGTTTGACCACTTTGGTGACTAACAAACTATAAACATGCTACATGCATTAAACAATTATAAATATTATGTATGTGTTTACTTTAAACATACTAGTGTGACCATTTTGATAGTTAACAGACTAAATTAACATAATCACATACAAAATAAATAAAAATTGGCTTCAACAACTTAAATGCACAAAATAAATTGTTTCATGGCCCCAAAACAATATATTTAATATTGTCTAATAAATCAGACTATAATTGATCTAATAGACCATAATCTAAGGCGAATACTTTAATTAAAATAAAATTATCAAAATAAATTTAGTTTACTATGTGGATAAGCAAACAGTGGGCTCAAACATATCAAATTATTTTAATGTTCATGTTCCAGCCTTAGGTTGTTTAACGTTCATGTTTGGCTCATACATCAAAATAATAGTTTTTCTTTCTAAAGCTAAAATTACGAAAAGTAAAATAAAAATTAATCAAACAATAATATTAAGCAAAAGGACGTTGCAGCTGCAAGTTTTTAGTCATAATGCACCATTAATTATTCTTTATACCGCATATAGTTTCATTCACGAAGATTATCGGTTCAAATAATTCGAACTACGATACCACATGTAAGTTTAATTTTAATGCACGTCGGATATTGAATCGTAATCTTACAAAAGAAAGACCTTACGGAAAACGCATCACGAAGCGGTTGACATTACCGCGAGAAGCGGAGACGTTAGACGTTAGTGGAGTGGTTTCTACCTCCTTTACCACAACGAGTCGGCGATGAAAAAAAAAGAGTTGAGAAATATGTGGTAACCCTAATGGGTAAAGGAAACCGATTTATAGAGGTTAAATTAGTGGAAACTTGTCAGATCACGTCAATCAAATAACCAATGTACATACGAGATCTATTCCTCATTAAATATTAGTTATGAATTTTACATTAATTGGGCCATAAATAAAATAAATAATAAAAAATCTTACAATATATTCTATTTGAAATTCTTTTATATTGTTCACAGAGTACAAACATTTTATTTTGAATGACAAATTTATTCGTCTCCATCATTGAGACAAAAATAGGATACATAGAAGAGTAAGTTTGGAGATGTAGAAATATTTACACAATTAAATCACTTCAGATAATTAAGAATAAACTCTTTTAATGAGCATTATTTGATAATAGATAAAAACAGTAACTAACATGTCAATCACAAATTAAAATGTATTAGGATAAATAACAATTGTGTCTGCTTCATTGAATATATTCTTTTAGGCACGTGAAATTTTAAAAAAAAAATTCATTTTTTTCAAATTTATTGAATTTTTTTACCCATTCGAAAATGCTTGTGCTTAACTCCGCCCTAGGGGTGGCAATTGAAGGCGGGGCGGGGGGCACCCAATTGAAAATCTCTTCCTTCTTCCACTCCCATTACTATAGGGGTGGCAATTGGGGCGGGCGGGCGGGCGGGGCAAATCTTTAATGGGATAGGGCGGGAAAAATTTAAATAAGGCGGGAGCGGGGTTGGTCAAGGAAGATATTATTTCTAAAAATTTTTAATGGCTTAGGGTAGGATAGGATAAGACTCAAATTTAAAAAAAATTAAAATTGCTAGTAACCGGTTTATCTTAGGAAAGGACGTGACCTTCTTGCCTGATGTCGTATCGATGTCAATATTTTAAAAGATGGGAGGACTATCATCTTTAGACATAGTCCTACGAGAAATGTATTTTCTTATTAAAGTATGTTTTTGGTTCTTTTACAATAAAAATTTATACACATTATTTTATTTATTTGTCTTAGTTACTATTTAAATAATTAAAAGAATATTTTCTTTTATCATAATTTTTTCAAATATTTTCGACATATTTTGAATGGTAAACAATTATGACTTATAGTAGTTTTTATGTAATTTCTAAATATGTAAATTTTATTTTTTAAAAATTGAAGATTGCATGTTCATATTTACACCAAACATTAGTTAGTTTAACTTTCGTGTTACGAATCAACCCAAATAAATTATAACAAAGAGTAAAACTTACCAAATTGGAATAATTTGAGTTTGTAAAGTTGAAGGATGAAAAGTGAGACGTCGCAATAAAGTATTTATCCAATTCATTTTCATTTATAGATGGTAAAGAAGTTCAAAAAAATTCATGTTGCTAAATGAAAATAAAATAAAATAACATAAACGAGGCAGGGCGAGCCTTAGCAGGGTGGGGCGAGGCAGGGCAGGGCGAGACAATTTTTTTGAAAATGCTAAATAGAACAAAACGAGGCAGATTAAAATCTAAATAGATAAAAACTTGCCCTACTCTAACACGCCCTATTGCCATCCATGTCCGCCCCAAAGAGTAACCAAGAAATCAACTTTCAATTATATTTAAGTGTCACATAATGTATAATCATATAAGTATAATTATCCAACGGCTCGAGAAAAGTCATTGCTATCAAGCTAGCATGTCAAACATCCTAATCATTGGCCCATACAAATTTATCATTCCTTCTTTATGGTAGCTGGTTTGGGGTTGCCATTAATAACAATGTCCTTGTTTGTCAAAATGTATGTATCAGAGCTTTTTATTCACCCATTTTTTTCCTCTATTAAAAATCACCTTTTGAGTATGACTTTACTCTGTATATTCACTTCAACTTCAACTTCTTTGCATGCTAGAGAAGATGTTGGAGTTACATTTCAGCATTTCTTCTTTTCTGCTCATCACCTTCAGCTTAGCCCTAATTTGCGAAGCACAAACAAATGGTCGTCTTCTTCCTCAAGAAGAAAGTAATGTTTGATCTTTCTTTTTTGTTTTCATCTCTTATTAATCTCAGCATATAGACTAAAGTTTGAATCTTTGTGGAAAAAGCTCCATGATTATGAGTTTATGTTTATTACCCAGATGTCTGATATCATGGTTTCCTTTTATTAGAGCTTCTTCTATATTATATTATAAGCTGATGAGTGCCTTTGTTGTTTTGAAAACTGTATGCAACTTTTATGATTTTGCAGAGAATGCTCTGGAAGAAATAGCTGACCAGGTGGGAAAAAAGGACTGGGATTTTGATCTCAATCCTTGTGGTGGCAACACAAATTGGAACACACCAAGTGACAATACGTCACTGTATGTCAACATTGTAACCTGTAATTGCTCTACCCCTGATGGTTTCTGTCATATACAAAGCATGTGAGCCTTCTTTCTCTGCCTCTTTTATATGTTTGCCTCCAATTTCTTTAGCATAGGTATATTTTTTAATAATATTATCTTTAGCATGGTTAATCAGTATGTTAGAATAAGTCAATTTTTCTGGGACCAGTATGATTACAAGGGAAAATGAACTTCTTGAACTAATAATAGTTATTGCTTCAGATTTGAATAATGAAAAGTAAACAGGCTTTTCGCTAGTATCTTTTTTTCTATTTATAGTTTTGATAGCCTTTCTTATAATGTTAACAGATTACTCAAAGGACAAGATCTCCCAGGTGTTCTCCCTCCCTCCCTGGTGAAGTTACCTTACCTCAAGAAAATGTACTGTTTACTGACTTGAATCTATGTTTTCATGACTTTTAGGAGTTTTTCTTATTTTTATCAATTATCATTATGATTATGATTATCCTTCGCCTGAGAAACATATTGTCAACATGTGTGCTGCAGTGATCTCTCTCGCAACTATTTGAGTGGTACTATTCCCCCCGAATGGGCTTCAACCAAACTGGAATATATGTGAGCTGCACCTGAAATTGCACTTGATACTTTAGGAATTACATAAAAAGTGTCCCTTTAATTTAAACTATCCAACAATTGATGGTTTACAGGTCTGTCATGTTGAATCAACTCTCTGGGCCAATTCCAAAATACTTGGGAAACATGACTACACTACTCTATATGTAAGTTCTTGTCTTTCACAACACTCACAAGGATAAGTAGTATTTGTTTTACTAACATTTATTATTGAGCTGGACATCAAAACTTTCAGGAGTTTGGAAAATAACTTGTTTAATGGAACTGTTCCAAAAGAACTGGGAAACATGGTTAATCTGCAGAATCTGTAAGGCCTTCCAGACTATCCTCCTCTGGATGAAATTTGAATTTTTTTCAATATTTTGACAAGTAAGGGCCTTTTGCTTGTGCAGCTTTCTTGGTTTTAATAATCTCATAGGTAAATTGCCAGTGGAACTCAATAAACTCACAAATTTGATACAACTGTGAGTACCTTAGAATATACTTTTGATGTAATTTCCTCTATGTCTAACTGTTAGAGTTCCACATTAGTTGGGGAATGGACTGGTGATCTGCTTATATGGACTTGGGCAATCCTCTCCTCATAACCTAGCTTTTGGATTTGAGTTAGGCCTAAGGTCCATTTCTTTACATAATATCAGAGCCAGGTCTATCCCTATTTGGGCTACCGGTCCACGCTTTAGTTGGGCCTGGGCGTGAAGGGGGAGGTCCCACATTGAATGGGGAATGAACTAGTGATCTGCTTATATGGACTTGGGCAATCCTCCGTTCATAAGCTAGCTTTTGGAGTTGAGTACTTGAGTTAGGCCCAAGATTCATTTCTTTACACTAACTGTACTTCCTGTTTTTCTGAGTTCCTTTCTTTTTAAATCATTTTTGGCACAATTGCAGTAGGTTGAGTGATAACAACTTCGCTGGAAAACTTCCCAGCTTTGAGAGTTTGAAAAAACTTCAGAAATTGTAAGTATTTTCACACCATTTGGAGCTTAAAAGTTTGTAATCTCTAGATAAATTTAAGTTGTATCAGACTCTATGCTTGGTTAACAGATGGATTCAAGCTTCTGGTTTTGAAGGACCTGTATCTCCAAGCAGTTCTGTCTTGACTGAAATGAACGAATTGTGAGTTGTTTTCTATGTTGCATACTTTCTTTAGTTGCTTATTTTATGCTGTTCTCTTTTAATTGGTTCGCATTTAATCATAATAAGATGTTTTTACAGAATAATCAGCGACTTGACTGGAAGTTCTTCGGAATTTCCACCCCTTGAGAACATGAAAGGCCTAACTAGATTGTAAGTAATTCTCTTAAAATTTGGGTTTACGCATTAATCATTCCATTAGTTTCCTAATTTATTAAAGGAAAAAATCTGAAACTAATTTATGATTGCAGGATGTTGAGGAACTGCAATATATCTGGGAAGATTCCTTCTTACATAGCTAATATGTCTCAATTGAAAATTCTGTAAGTTTGCTGCGTACCTTCACTCTGACTTTCTTTTCTTTATTTTTTGATATCATTTTCTTTCTCTCTTCCAACAAAACTGTATTTAACAGAAATCATGCATGCCATCTATAAAGCCTTTCTCTTTTATTGTTTCACTTTTACGAATTCTGTCTACGTCTTAAGTAAATGTTATCTATGGTATTTCTTTTATGAAGACCATATACAGGAGAACTTCATTCCCAGAGGAAAAGGGAAAAGAAAGAACATAAGAAAAGGAATGAAGATCCAGAAATTCTATTTCAGAAGATATACACTTCTGGAGAACTTCCGGCATTTGGGAGCCTTTGATTGAAAGGATTTATGCATGGTTTCTACTATATTTTTTGCCTGGCAAAAACTGTGTTTCGTGATTGACTGTTATTATGTTAATAAACTTTCTGGTTTGACTTTATGCAAACAAAAACTCAGGTGGATGTCTTTCTTTCATCTTTTTTTCCTTTTTTATTTCAAGGTAAGGGAGTATAAAGTTTACATAAGTATTCTGTTGATTACTGTTTAATCTTGTAAGACGGCAAAATTTATAATTTGAATCGATAGTGTTACGATCTAGGTGAGGAAAAAACTCCTTCGAATTATTTAGACTTTTCAGAGACGCTACTTTGTATTGACTCTGAATTCTAGATGTTAGTCTTGCATTTCCTCTTAGACAAAGGGTGTGTTTGGTAAGAAGGAAAATATCTTCTTACTTATTTTCTTGTGTTTGGTACGTAAGCAAAAAATGTTGTCCCAAAAACATGTACATAATATAGGCAAACATTATGGGGATGGGGGTTAT
>JACEIK010004987.1:42439-64347 GCA_018107945.1 Datura stramonium
TAGTTTCAAATTACTTTATCACATTTTTCTCATTTTATTCAACTTACCACATCTTAATATATGAATATCTCATATATCATTAGTATATCATTCTCATATATTTTATGTATATCGTTTATATACTTTTCTAAATACCTCACACATTTTCAATTCCCAATTATTTTCAAATCACTTTAGCCCATTTATTGTCACTTCTTTTAATGTCTTTTAGCAAGAAATAATGAAATAAATAATCTCTTAGTGTATCTTAGGTTAAGTTTAAGGACTATATTCGGATAGGCTCAGAGCATTTTTACTAATGATTTTTCTAATAATTTTTCTAAAACTTAAATGAGGACTATAAACCTTTTTTAACAAGGTAGAAGAGCCGGGCGTTGTAAACATAATTTGGCCAAGTCAAAATAGGAGAAACAAGGAGAAGGAAAATGTCACCAGCTTTCCTTATAAAAATACCCTTTTGTTCGTGCCATTTTCCTCAGAATTTAAACTAGAACTACCTCTTCCTACTCTCTCTTCTCCTTTATGGATCCCTGTTTTTTGGTGTTCACAATCTCCATTTCCTTTCATTGTAAAGAAATAATTCTCATTCATAGTCATGTCTAGGGATGTCCCTTCCACTTTTGATGTTGATGTTGTTGCCGCCAATGTTGAGACCGTCAATGCAGTCATTGTCGCTCCGCCCTAGTGGTGATGCCAACTTTTACTGTCCTTTGACTGAAGGTTCTTCTGCTCTTAGGCAGAAAATCTAGAGGAGGTTGATCCTCTAATAAATTCAGTGATCCCCAAGAAGTTCAAGTTCAAAAAGGATTGCTCTTGTAATTCCTTCGGGGATGACACTGTATCTTCAAGAATATGTTTCGTTGTTCAATATGTCTCGGTGATTGATGAAGGTTAAATACCTCAAGTCAAGATTGACTGTGGTTGATTTGATGATATCGATGTTCTCTCCCCTCTCCCATTAGAGAATATTTCCTCCTCTAAGTGAAGTTTCATGAGGGTGTATATTTACCCTTTTGCTATGGGATTTGTCCAGGGTCCTAATTTTAAGGTTTGTCGTCCAATTGTGTGAGAAGTATACCATCTCTCTCGATCGGGCTTCTCCTACAATCTAGAGAATAGTTTCTTGTCTCCTGGTCATCACATTGGCCTTGGGGCTTGATCTTACCCTAGACTACTTCATTTGGCTGTATGCTTCTTGAATCATTCGAGAGAAGATATTCATGATTAAATACCGAGAGGTGAAACTTTCACATTTGGATGAAGCAGGTCATCTCATATTAAAAAATATGTGTGCATCAATACGGAGCATCTCCGCCACGTCGCTGCCTTATTGGAGGAATAGAATTGTCACGTAAGTGATCCATTCTTCTCTCTATATTTTCTTTCTTTAGAAGCTAGTTGTAAAGGAGGTTAAATCTTAGTTTAATAACTTCTTTTCCTCCTCAGCCACACCCTAGATCTCTTCCCCGATTGAGATTCAACCTTGGATGTAGAGGATTCTAGGCTTTGTGAAGTCTGAGGAGCCCAATTGGGGTTACATCTTTGAGAGAATAGGCTGGTCTTCCAAAGACAATGGTGAGTTCTACTCAAACCCTCCATGAATTTCTTTTTCCCTATCTCTTCTCATTATAGTTATTACAAATTTAGTCATTTGGCTCAAGGATAATGGTGGGCGCAGACGATGCTTGATAGAACGTCTTTCTCTTGACCTCTGGAGGTCTGAATTTCATCTCCTTCGGTAAGTTGAGGCACAACAGAGAAAAGTTATTGAAAAAAGCATATCAAAAAAGAGAGAAAAGGATGTTGTCGGGTGAGTTTCCTCCTTCCGACAGGTGCTTCAAGAAAAGCCGAGGAGGGGTCCCCCTTAGAGAAAACCATTGTACAAGTGAACCATCACTTGATTGTGAACAAATGGCTCTATCCTCTTGGGAAATTCTTAGTCTAGGAGTAGAGGCGAGTAGCCAGGGTGTGTTGCTGGGAAAAAATAGGTCGGTTGAGGGAGAGATTGGAAATTCAGTCGCCCTTTTGAAGGATTCTGGAACTCTCTCCTCTCTTTCTTCAAGAGGGTTCCCAAGTCCTGATCTTGATCAAGGGATCATGAATCCTATGAATATCAAAGAAAAACTAAGCATGTATCCTCACCCTACTCTCTAAGTATGGGAAGATATTCTGAGGGGCATGTTGAACCGAGATGAGAATCTCCTCTTTAAGTGGCCTCTTACTTCTTTTCTTGGGTGAGTTCCCACATCCTCCTACTTTTTCCTTTTTCCCTCCCCCTTTCTGCTCTCTTTAAGTAACAATTTATTTTTCACAGGGGTACCTCAGTATGTCTATATTTTTCTCTCGTTCTTCAGGAAAGGAGAGACTCACACAACAAGATGGTGAACAACTTTGGGAGAGGATCACTTCTCTCGATTCAAGGACCTAGCTACTGAAAGGTCAATCTTATCTTGAGAAAGAAGCTTTGGTTGTCACCAATGACAGGTTGTTCGATCTTCAGTCCTAGTTAGTTCTTCAGGTTAAGGAGCTCGGGAACCCTACCAAGGAAGGGACGAAAGCTATTGAAAGGGTGGATAAAGCTTAGTAGGATGTTTATCGACTACTCATCCAGCTGAAAGAAAGCATCGCATAAGCTACAAATTCAAAATAAGCAAAATAATAAAGCCCTGCAGATAGTTTTAGGAAAGAACAGGGCCAGAAACTCTACTACGAAGCACCATTTTTTAGTCCTACAGCGGAGCAGTATTTGCGGAGAGAAATTAACTCTGTTATAAAAGGTTCATGTCGATCCTTGTTTATTGTAGGAGGAGATTGAGCCTACTCGAGAGGCTGGCTGCCCCCCTTTGCATTTGACTTAGATTGCCTTTTCCCTTAACAACATGACCAAGGAGACCAACTTAGCAAGCGCCCAATGTTTTTCTGCCTAGTCGCTCTAGCAGATTATTTGTTTGTTCTCCACATATGTATAATATTATCTTCTTTTGTCTTTCTTCTCATGTAAGAAACACCTTTGGGATTTACTTTTCCCTTCTATAAAAGATACTTTTAGTTATTCGTGATAGTAGCATACTAGTTCTCTTCTTCTTTCTCTCTCTTTTTTCTTTTACTTTTTTAGATGCTAAAATTTGCCTATTGCACTAAAGTCTGAAATTGATCGTCGGAGGTAGTTATCAATTGGTTTTTATATTTTAGTACTCCTTTTAAATCCATCTACCCTCGGGGTTGCGAGCTCCATCCTAGGTGAGCAAACATTTTTTATATTCACATATATATATTGAGGCCGAATCAAGCCAGGGCCCAATTTTTCGCGCAATATCAGTTTTTTAACATTTTTTAAAGTTAGGGCATCTCCAAATTATGTCAAATTTAAACTGTCGGGACTATTTTGATTCCTTTTATTAATTTTCAATGAACTATGTGTCAGAACATGAGGTAGAAAAGGAAATAATGTATCATCTCAAATTTTTTATTCAGCTCAAATTTCTATTATAGTGTTTATCAGTGCTTTCACTGCCAACCAATGAGAAGCTTCTGAGAAAAATGCTTGCTTGCCTTGGTACAGCCGGTCTTCCCAGGAACCTTCTAGTTCACTATTTTCAATCCTAATGTGAGTCCCTAATGCCGAACATTTTGGGTCCTTGGCATCATTTACCAGGTAAATTATTTTATGTTACATCCCATAAATTTCTATCATTTAACCGACGCGTGCGTACGTATGTTGAGAGTTTTTGAGTACAACACATGTGGGTTAAGGCTTAGGGAATGAGCATATGAGCAGGTTTTTGAGCGAGCAGGAGGCCGAAGCCAGAGGCAAGGTACAAGGAACACCACGTCGAGCCCCCTTCCCCTGCGCCTTGTGTGGCGCATAGCGTCCCTCTGTTCGCGCGTTGGGCGGCACGCCATGCCTCCCCTCCTCTTCCTCCCTTTATATATGTTAAGTGTGAAAAAGTTATTTCATTTAAACATTTTCTTAACAGAAAGTTCGGGTGAGGCGATAAGGGCACAAGGTTCTTCCCTTTTAGAAGTCGAATTACACTGTCAAATTACCTCCAAACATCAATTCTTCTCAGGTAATGATTTATAGGCCTACGAAGAACGTATCTACAGAGTTTTATTTCTTTGAAATTGGCCTGGTTCGATGGATTCCCACTGATTAAAAGTTGTAAAAATCACTTCTACTAAAATTCTAAGCGTCTATAAGTTATTAGTAAGTATTTCTACATTCTAAATTCTCTGAATATCATAAGCTTTTAGTTGAATTGGATGTGTTAGGACTTAAGGTCGTTCTGTTGTTTGGGTAATTTTGTTGGCTGATTTTTGGAGTTGGATCGTCCCTGTTTCCTTGACGTAAAAGATAGAATAAGGAAGAATTTTGAGTTTTGGATTGAAGAAGGATTGATCGAGCAGAAATTGGCAATTAAGGTATGTTAAGGCTAACCTCTTCCGGCAAGTATTCTCGTCGTATAGTGATACGACCTACACCTTTTTAAGTAAGTTGAATGTATGTATGTTGTGATTAGCTGCTGCAAGTAGATGATGATGGTATATGTTGTGGTTAGATGCTGCAAGATGAATTAAGATTGCATCATAGTATCCCTCATCGGGAAAGAGTATATTAAGTGTGACCAATACTAGGTGTGTCATAGAGATTTCCCTGCTCACCTGCTTACCGTTTAGAGGGATTTTGATGTCTTTCTATTGTACCAAGGCCTTAGAAGCTTGTGGGTAGCTGTTGGGCCTAACTTGATAAAGTTGGACAGCATAGGGCGCAGCTGTTTGACGCTTATATAGATAGTAAACCTCGTCGTAGGCCATTGGCGTACCTTGATGCCTCCAAGGCCAGAATCTTGATAGAATGGTCTCACCTTCTAGTCGATGGCACCAGGGTTGTCCAATGAACTAAGAGATAGCTTGCTATATGATTGGCTACTGTCAGCGACCGCTAGCTTCACTGCTTGTTGTTTAGGTCGCTCAGTGAACCTCCCCAGCTGGTTGAAATCTGATAAAATAAGTAATGTCTTAAGGGGGGAACTTTTTGGGGATTAGATGTGGGGCCAACATCCCCGAGCTACTCTTACAGACGCCCATGTACATGTTTCAATGAAGGCTAAATCCAAATATACTTGCCTATGGGGTTATGAATTGCTCAAGGGAGTTATATGTTGTCTGGATGGACCAATTTAATATCTAAGGGACTAGAACCATAGTATCACAGTATTACCTTTAGGCTAAGAATTATAGTAAGTTGCCTATGGGAAGTTAGGGTGACTGCCTAGGAACATGTCTGATTAGTAGCAGCCCTATAGTCGTTCTAAGCAAAGGAACTAGATAGTTGGTCGCCTGTGACCTTGCTATTTTCTTATGAGATATCATTGTCCTAGGATGACCTTCAGAGTATTTCTGAGGTCACCCCAGACCTCACCCTAGTCTGTCTAAATTGACAAAGGTTGTAGTCACTGCCAGGACCCATTAGTCAAGTATAGGCACATGGGGTGCTCTTGTGGGTAGCTATATAGACTGTTTTAGGGGCGAGTAGTGATTGTGTTAAACCTAAAGAGCTAGGTACGCCTATTGAGTGACTATATTGAGGCTACAAAATTGTACCCCTATAGGGATTGACCCAACTTAGTTGGTCTCCCATCAAACGACCTCAGGATTATTAATTGTATCATTACCTACAAGGCAATGGATTGCTCATAGGAGCTATGTGATGTCTAAAAAGACTATATTAAGGCCTATAAACCCGTATCAAAGTCTATTCGCTTTTGGCTTTCCTTTATACCATAACAAAATTACTAACCCTCAGTGGAGCCTTGCGAGCTCAAGGTACAGTTACAAAAGCCTAGAGGGCTCAGATACAGTTACAGGAGCCCATGGGCTGAGTTGCAGTTCTAGAGGTCTAATAGGTTTGGTTATAGTTACTTGTGACACCCTTGTGACCTGGTTAGGGGAATATAGATTGTACTGTACTTGACGAGGCATATGGGGGCTCAAGTAGGTTATCTCTATGTTGATTGTACCTTCCAGGATTATGGGGGCCAAGTTAGGTTATGAATGTATAATCGTACTGCCTAAGCTCTCATTTGTGTAGTTCTCTACTAGGTGCAGGATATGGTTATGAAACCGTACAGGTTAACTTCTGCCCCTTTTCGCTGATTGCTTTCAGTTCTTTATCAGCTTCTATTAAGTTATTATTATTTCCTTTCATACTTGGTACATATTGTACTGATGCTCATACATGGGGCGTTGCGTATTTGCCTACAATTTTAGACAGAAAGTTTTCATGACCACCTTAGCACCTATTCAGACTCAGCAGATTGGTCAGCTCAATTTATTCGGAGTTTCCAGATAGAAGAGGTTTGCTTGTCCTTTATTATATAGATTTTGGGTAGGTCGAGATCCTGTCCCGACAAATATTTTTCACTCTTAGAGGCTTGCAGATCACAGTCTTCAGTTCCTATCTAGTTGTGCATTGTTGGCCGTGTGGGGCCTATATATGTTATGTTTTGGGTGTTGTCCATGTGGGGCCTAGTTTAGATATACATTAGAAGTTGTTGGCTATAGTTTATATAGAATTGTGTTCTTTCCTTTCGTTATGACTTAGACAACATAGTGGTCTTGTTGGCCTACGTAAGATCCTTTTTATCGTGATTGTTGGGTTAGCTGTCTTACGTTGGTTATATGTTGCGGCCTAGTCGATCGAGGTTGTATTTATAGTCGAGATATAGCCATTTTTTTTCTTTCAATGTGCTGATGGCATGCACCAAAAGTGTATGTGTCCAGCCAGGTCAGCACAGAGTCCAGTGTGGCATTAGGTGCCCGTTACGCCTCCGAATGTAGCACGTGACAAACTTGGTATCAAAGCAACGTCGTATCCTACAGAGTCTGCAAGTCGTGTCTAGTAAAGTCTTGTTTATAAATGTTTTGTGCACCACATTTGATAAGAAGGGGGCTATAAGGCATGATAGTATGGTAACTCCTCCTTCTTTTCAAATCGTGCTAAAGAGCCGAGTTGTATAGGGTTAAGTCTGAAAACTTACATCGTTATATCTGTCTAGAATGATGTTATATATGAGACAGACTTTAGCAAGACGCATGTTAGCTATAACAGCAGGAGAGGGTACCAGGAAGGTTCCACAGTGTCACGACCCAAATGGAGGCCCGTATCGTAGACGATGGACAAGGGACCACGAGAGACCCCAAGTCGACCCAAGGCATAAGCTTACATCTAACTCAATATAAAGATACTGAAGGATAAATGATATAAACTCAACAGAAGTCTAACTTGACATAACATCAGAATAAGCATCGGAGCTAAACACATACAAGAGTCTAAAAAGCCTCTAATCTGGACGAGTTCATAGGACAAGACCCCAAATAACTCAACAATAATGAAACTGAAAATACATAAGGAAACTGAAAGTCTAGCCCACGAAGGATGAGGACTCACCAACCAAACAGGTACTAACTCTGACAACTAATTACGAGCAGGGCTGAGCCTGGGAGCTAGGTCTTATACAACATAGAAAGTATGCGGTCAGTACGTGAAATGTACCGAGTATGCAAGGTAAGTAAAAACTGCTTAAATAAAGAAAGTCATTTAAAAACATTTCATAGCATATCTAAGCTTTTCAATCTTAGAGGAAGGACTGCATGCATTCATTCTGAAATTGTAATCTTTTCATAATATGATCATGCATAGCTTCATAACATCATAATTGACTCGAATGACTCAAAGCTGAAATATGACATTTATAGAAAACCTGAACAATGAGTCAAACCTTGCTTTTAGTACATGCATGTTTAAAATAGTAATCATTAGTAATGAATATGCAAATCTGAATCATATAGATAATGGGAGACTCGCCACTTAACCGATATACCATGATAGAGCTTACGTGGTCCCGACTATCACACTCAAGTTGGCAGAGTCGTCTAAAACCTTTCCAGGGTTAAGCACGCTACCATGACATCGATATTAAGCTCATGGACCATTAGGGCCGGGGATAGCTTACAAGGGAGGTCCCAATAACATAATAGTATCAACCTACGTTGGCGCGTAGTTCTGGGGCATAGGGTGATTGACCCTTAGCCCGCTTGGTGCTAGACTCTTCTCCTAAAACATGCAATACTCTACATCGTATATAACGAAGCTCAACATCGTATATTGACGAAGCTCAACAATGGAATCATGCATAAACTCAACATTGTATAAAACGAAGATCAATAATAACATACATCTCAATTATGAATTCATGCATATGAGAAGCTTTGTTTCGAAACATACCATAAGCTCAAGATAGGTGGGAGCATTTACTCCAAAACCATGTGGTAAGCTTCTTTAGAGATACTATATCATCATACTTAATATAAGGGCCTTTCCCAAAACTTTATCATGCTTGGATTTACTCAATTCATTTTGAAAATAATATCATAATCATGGGTAGCTTTAGAAACATGTTTTTATCATCAAATCCCATCATCATCAGACATTCATCATTATCCTCTTCTTTAATGAACTTCTCATCCATGGGCATTTTATTTCATAATTTACAAAACACAATTTTGATTGAAAACAATTTAAAATCTGCCCAAGCTTCACAATTCATCAATAGAAACATAATCTAATCATATCCATGTATAGAGATTGAAGAATTATGCAATTGGGTGAAAACCCCATAACTTGATCATAGGAATTTCTCACACTTAGGTAGAGATTGGGCATGGGTGAGGAAGGAAACACCCACTCATAATCCTACATACCTTAAAGTGATTGATTCCACAAAATCTTTGATTACCCAAGAGGAAATTTGGATGGAAACCTTGAATACTAGCTTTGAATCACCTCTTCAACCTCTCAAGCTTACATGCATGTAATGAATGACTTGGAATAGGTTTTCCCCTCTTAAAACACCACAAAAATGAGCCTTAAACAACGTAGTATAGGCCCCTAGGACTTAGGAATTATGGAAAATCCCTAGGACTCGTGCTCACAGGCCATGACTCGTGGCCATGAGTCATCTAGTTCACTGCTCAAAACAATTAGGGGACCTCACGGTAGACACCACGACTCGTGGTCACCATATGTGGCTTCTACTACCCAATGCCTCCATGCCAAACAACCAGTCTGGGCCACAGGAGACGTCACGAGTCGTGAGGCCTGACCACGACTCGTGGTCATGCCCGTGGTCTTCTCAACACACCCTGCCAACCCTGCTGGACCATGAGTCACTTCACGACTCATGGTAACTCCTCACAAGCCTCCTCACGATTCATTCTGTGACCTGGTGTGAAATTTCAGTTTTTCACCGTTTTGACTGCCGGGTCAGATCCTTTGGTTCCCGGGGTATAATAACATCTGCCCCTTGGGAACATTTGTTCTCGAATGTTAGAAACACACAGAAAACTCAGAAACATGCAATCATCATATGCAAACACTAATAATTTAAACCAAAAACTAACAGAATGACTTCCTCCAAAAAGAACTACATAGCTGAACTGAATTCAGACATCACATACATCTATCATAACCTAAAACAAACTTGTGCACGGGAACTGAACATGGAACCAATTAGAGAATTAGGGAAAAAACTGATACCTCAAATTGAAACTAAGCTTGTAGGGAACAAGTGGGGGTATTTAGCCATCATAGCCGCTTCTGCCTCCCACGTAGCTCCCTCAACATGCTGATTTCCATAACACCTTTACTGAAGCTACTTCTTTGTTCCTTAGCCCCCGAACCTGACGATCCAAGATTGCAACTGGAATTTCCTCATAACTGAGGCTATCTATCACACCAACACTTAGCACTGGGAAAACTAAAGCTGGATCACCCAAGCACTTTTTCAAGAGCGATACATGAAAGATGGGATGAACTGAAGATAACTCTGATGGCAAGTCCAACTCATATGCTACCTTACCAACTCTTCTCATAACCCGGTAGGGACTAACATAGAGAGGATTGATTTTTCCTTTCTTTCCAAACTGCATGACTCCCTTCAGAAATACCCAGTCGTCCACCTCGAATGCCAACTCTCTCCTTCTAACATCAGTGTATGACTTTTGACGACTCTAAGAGGTTTTAAGCCTATCCCTTATCAACTGAACTTTCACCATAGCCTCATGAACCGAATTAGGTCCTATCATAGCTGCCTCACAAACCTCAAACCACCCGAAGGGTGATCCACACCTCCATCTATAAAGATCTTCAAACGATGCCATCTGAATGTTGGAGTGATAGCTGTTATTGTAAGAAAACTCGATCAAGGGCAAGTGATCATCCCAAATACCTTTAAAGTCCATCACAAAAGCTCTCTACATGTCCTCGAGAGTTTGAATTGTCTGCACCGCCTGACCATCCGTTTGCGGATGAAAAGTTGTGCTGAGTTTAACTTGACTCCGAAGCCCTTTTGGGAAAGACTGCCAAAATTGAGAGGTAAACTGAGTACCTCGGTCTGAGATAATAGAAAAGGGAACTCCGTGTAATTGCACCAACCCCGGATATATAGTTTGGCATAATCATCCACTGAATCTGTGTTTCTGACTGGTAGAAAGTGTGTAGCCTTGGTAAACCTGTCTGCCACCACCCAAATAGAATCATAGTGTCGGCGAGTACGAGGTAGGCCTGTAATGAAATCATATTAATCTCTTCCCACATCCAAGTGGGAATGCTAATATCCTAAAGTACGCCTCCTGGCCTTTGATGCTCGACTTTCACTTGCTGACAGATCGGGCACTTGGCTACAAATTCTGCAATATCCTTCTTCTTGCCATTCCACCGATATATTTCTCGCAAATCATGATACATCTTGGTGGCACCCGGATGGATAGAATACCTGGATCCATGTGCCTCATGCAATATCCGGCCCCTCAAATTATCAACATCTAGAACACATAGACGACCCTAGTACAGCAAAACACCATCTCCTCCTTGGGAGAAGACCTCCACCTTCTGACTCTGAACAACTTCTTTCAGCTTTACCAAAATCGGATCCTCGTCTTACATAGCTTTCACATCAGTCACCAAGGATGATTCTGATCCATTTTGCACAACAACGCCGTCCTCGGTCAAGTCGACCAATCTAACTCCCAACCTCACAAGTCGATGGACATCTTTCACCAACTCCTTCGTCCCTCATCCACGTGGGACACACTCTCCATAGAGAGCCTATTAAGTGCGTCTGCTACCACATTAGCTGTTACACCCCGTATGTTTCTAGCATGTTATTGGCCTATTCGCATGTTGGTTGGAAGTTTTAGAATGTCATACGCGCGAGGAAAGGGCTTGGGAAAGGCCGAACGAGTGCCAAGTTGGAATTTCGTAAGAGGAGGCCGAACCGTGCTGCCCAGAGGGGAAAAGTTGCACGGAGCTGGGACCTCCGCGTTAGCCAACGTGGCATGGAGCCAAAACGGCGCGTTGACCAGCGTGCTACGTTGACATTTATTTTGCTGAAAGTATATATAGGCCTCACCCTTTAACCTTATATCATTTTCCATTATACACACGACCATAAATAGAGGGAGGACGAAGAGAATATATAATTTTCTTCCGATTACGCTGCCAAACACCGTCCAAATTCAAATTAACTTCGGGTATCGAAGTATAAGGCTACAGGGAGCATCTCTACGGAGTTAGTTTCGTGAAATTCGCCCGGCGAATCGTCGTCCCGCCGAGCCAAAGTTATTGGAATTGCTCCAAACTAGTGTTAATACAATTTCAGGCTCAAAGTAAGTATTTCTCTCTTCAAGATTCCCGAGAAATTAAGAGTTTTCGATCGTTCTTCGATCAGTTGAAGAATAGTCAGTATATATATATATATAAAGTTATGGTTTTCTTTAAATTTAGTAATGAAGTTACCCCTATTCTTCCATTAATGTGATTACAGTTGGGAAGAATAGTTGAATACCAGCCGAACCTCACCAGTTAATCGGTAAACGGTGAACGAGGTATGTAAAGCTTAACTCTCGACAAGTATCCTAGTCATACAGTGTTACGACTGGTGTTTCTCGAATAGAAATAACGATCTTTGACGCTGCGGATGGTTTCTACCATTAGATTGTAGTTCGATAAGTTGTAATTAGCTGTTATTGATATACGTGTATAAATATCAAATATGTGGCGATTAGCTGCTAACAGGGATTACAGTTACATAGATTCTTGTTAGCTATTAGAACTCATATACAGATCGTACTTCATGACCCCTCATTAAAAAGGGAGCAGCTTAAATGTGATTCACGTATGAAACTATAGAAACTCTTTTATTCTTAGCTTTTTGGGATGGTAGACTTGTACGTTTGTTGCCAGGCCTAGACTTAAGAGGCTCGTAAGAGTTAGTAGCCTGAATCAGTTGGTTAAACAGTATGGGCGAAGTTAGGCGGTCTAGTGACCAGTTGGTGCCTGTATTAGCAGGAAAGCATCCTTAGAGGTCATTAACATTATCGCACGTTCCAGAACCAGAAATAGAGTTAGAATAGGTATATTCCAGATTTAGCGACACTAGGGTTCTCCATTGTATTGAGTGATCGTACGTCGTCCCTTAGCCTTATCAGTGATTATCAGTCTTAACCGATCTAACAGTTATCATGTAGGACACCCAGCAAGCCAGCCCAGTCGCTAAGTCAGGTAAACCCGTGGGTACCCCAAGGAGGGGTCCACATCAGTAGCCAATGATGGGCCAGTACCCTAGCCAGTTTTCGTAAGGTATTCAGGTACAAAGTCCTAGGAGAGGGCCAGTCTATGTAGAATTTCCCATAAGACTGAGAATTGCCCAGAACAACAATATAGATCCGAGTGGATTAAGACAAGGCTTAAGGAGTCAATAGTACTCTGCTAGTACAGTGTTTACCATGTTAAGGAGATTGGTAAGCTCCCTATGAAGAACCAGGGACCGATCGCCTTGAAGCAAGTCGACCAAGCAGATCTCTATAGTTGTTTAACTAGAAGAATAAAGTAGTTAGCTATCCGCAACTCCTCAGTTATGCATGAGCTACAGATGTCCAAGTGGGACATTCAGAGTATTGTTAGATCACTTCAGACCTCACTCTATTCAGCCTAGATTATTAGAGATCATGATCACTATCAGGAACCTCTTATCAAATACATGCACATGGTGTGCCTGTAGACAATTATACAGATTATCCCAAAGGCGAGTAGCATTAGCATGAGGCCCAGAAGGCCAGATACGCTCTCGCTATACAGATAGATTTATTTGTCAGTTTCTCCAGTATGGTAATTCAGTATGACCCTCAGTAGAGCGTGTCAGGAGTATGTGATTGTATGCAGTTATTGTTATCAGTTGAGACCTGTATTTGCATTGTTTGGGCTAGATTACCTATATAGCTTCCGTGACCGCCCCAGGGTTAATAGCTGTATCGACTCGTCCGCCAGAGGGCTAGGATACGTCTCTCTGTGGAGTGGCATGCCTTCCGCTAGGGACGAAGATGGGATGCCAGTTTCCCCATATTTTTCCCTTGTTGGCCTTTATACACCCCCGTCAAGCGCTTGCACCCGGGGTGTTGATTTCAGGACTCCTCTGGAATCAGGTACAGTTATAGTCAGGGGTCCAACGGGCCCAAGTTGCATACCCAAGGGACCGGCAGGATGCTTATAGCTACTAGGTGATGGGGTATGACCTTGATAGGGGTAAATAGATTGAAGTGTACTCACTAGGGCTAATGGGGGCCTGTGTTATGGGGGCCAGGTATGGTCTATGATTATGTTTCTAGTTACTGATAGTTAGACAACAGGACGTCTCGTAGTCGGGTCTGACTCCTACTCCTCTCATTATAGTTATGTATAGTCCTTATTTTACTACTTGAGTTGGCTTCAATCCATTTCCTTTACTTCAGCTATGGTCAGCTCTAATCTTTACTTTCAGTCATTTACAACTATTGCTTTACATACTCGATACATATTGTACTGACGCCCTTCTCGGGGGGATGCATTACTTGCCTGTAGGTACAGATAGACGAGGAGCAGATCCCTCGTAGTTTCAGTCAGCCGCACAGAGCCATCAACTCCTTTCTTCTGGAGGTGTGTGTCAGAGGTTTATTTCTTTGTTTGTACAGTATGGGTAGGCCGGGGCCTTGTCCCGACCGTCTTATTACTCCTAGAGGCTTGCAGGTTGTATCTTTTCCCTGTGGTTAGATGTATCAGTCGTGTGGGGCCGTATGTGATTTAGATTATGGGTGCAGGCCGTGTGGGGCCTTGTTTAGCTATTTATTTTTTACACAGGTGGCTATAGGCCTTGTCGGCCGAGGTTTGCATTTGCAGCCGCTATATAACCCATTTTTTTCTTCATTCTAGAGTTAGCCAGCCTTGCACCAGAGGTACTTAGGCTCAGTCAGCCAAGCAGTTCAAGTTCTAGTAGGGCACCAGGTGCCAGTCATGCCTCCCCAGGCGGGGCGTGACATTAGCCTTACCTGGGTGGTAAAGGAGACTCATGTCGTACTCCTTTAGTAGCTCCAACCACCTCCTTTGCCAAAGATTGAGATCTTTCTGCATGAACACATATTGCAAGCTCTTATGATCCTTGAATACATCCACGTGGACCCCATACAAGTATTGCCGCCATATCTTCAATGCAAGCACCACCGCGGCTAACTCAAGATCATGGGTTGGGTTATTCTTCTCAGAGACTTTCAACTGTCTTGGGGCATATTCTATCACTTTCCCATGCTGCATCAACACACACTCAAGTCTGATTATCGAAGGATAACACAATACACCACCAAACCATGGGTACAGGGGGTAGGGTCAACACTGGTGCTGAAGTAAGTCGAGTCTTCAACTCTTGGAAGCTTTTCTCACAAGCCTCCGACCATTGAAACTTTACCTTCTTTTGAGTAAACTTGGTCAAAGGTGTTGTAATAGATGAAAAGCCCTCAACAAATCTCCGATAGTAACCCGCTAAGCCCAAGAAGCTCCTGATATCTGATGGGTTGACCAGTCTGGGTCAATTCTTCACAGCCTCGATCTTCTAAGAATCTACCTTTATGCCCTCACTCGATACCACATGGCCCAAAAATGCCACATAGTCCAACCAAAACTCACATTTGCTAAATTTTGCATACTACTAACGATCCTTGAGGGTCTGAAGCACTAATCTCAAGTGAGCGGCATGCTCCTCCTTGCTCCAAGAGTATATAAGGATGTCATCAATGAACAATATCACGAACATGTCCAAATATGCCTTGAATACCCTATTCATTAGATCCATGAAAGCTACAGGGGCATTAGTTTGTCCAAAAGACATAACAACAAATTCTTAGTGACCATACCGAGTCCTGAAAGCAGTTTTCGGGATGTCACTCTACCGAACCCTGAGCTGGTGATACACGGACCTGAGATCAATCTTGGAGAAACACTTGGCACCCTGAAGTTGGTAAAAAAAATCATCGATCCTGGGTAAGGGATACCTTTTCTTAATGGTGACCTTGTTCAACTGCCTATAATCAATACACATCTGAAGAGAACCATCTTTCTATCAAACGAATAGGACTGGTGCATCCCATGGAGACTTACTCGATCTAATGAAAGTCTTATCTAACAATTCCTTCAACTGATCCTTCAACTCTTTTAGCTCAACTGGAGCCATCCTATAGGGTAGAATAGATATTGGCTGCGTGTCGGGAAGAAGATCTATACCGAAATCAATCTCCCATTCGGGAGGGACACCTGGCAAATCATCAGGAAATACCTATGGATACTCACGTACTACTGAACTTACTGGATAGTCGAGAATTCGGATTCGACATCCTTAACCCTAACTAGATGGTACATGCAACCCTAAGAAATCATCTTCCTGGCCTTAAGATAGGAAATGAATCGACCTATAGGCATAGCTGAACTACCCATCCATTCTAAGACTGGCTCGCCTTGAAATCTGAACTCTACAGCTCGAGTTCTATAGTTAACTGAAGCATGGCATGCAAATAGCCAATCCATGCCGAGAATAACATGAAAATCGATCATGGCTAACTCTATCAAGTCTGTTGAGGTGACCTTATGAAGGACTAAGACTGGGAAACCTCTATACACTCGTCTAGCTATAACTGAGTCACCTACATGAGTCGAAACTGAGAAGGGTAATGACAAGACATCAGGACTGACTGTGAAGCTACTGGACACATATGGTGTCACAAAAGAACCCCGGATCTAGCAACACATATACATCAATATGGAAAACTCACAACATACTAGTGACCACATCTGGGGAAACCTCCTGCTCCAGACGGGAAGCTAAGGCATAGAATTTGTTCTGGCGTTGACCGCCAACTGTGCTAGTAGATGACCCCTGATGTGTTGAGTGTGGGGGAGGGGCTGCTGAACTAGAAGTTGGGCCTTGGCCCCAACCTGATCCTGCCTCGTAGCTGGACAATCTCGAAGATGTGTCTGAGCTGCCCACACCCGAAACAAGCACCTGAACTTGCGAAGCACTAGCCTGTGTGCCCTCGACCACACCTACAACAAGCTGGGATGCTAGAATCTGCGGGTCTTCTGCTCTAACCCCTCGAGCTTGATGCTCACCCTCTCTAATCATGTCTAGGCTTGGATGGCACACTCAATGCCGAAGATGTCAGGGCTGATGATCTCTGGTGAGTCAGCTGTAGGTGCCCACCACTAGACCTCTACTGAGAGAATCTGTGGTCCTCGGTCCTGGCCCTCTTGGCCTCCCTCTTTCTCGAATGTGCCACCTCCATCTACTAGGCGTACAACACTACGCGAGAGAAGTCCATATACTAATGAAGCATAGTAATCCGACACTCCTTGTCGAAATACCCTGCTATACCATGCACAAACCTGCTAACTCGCGCCCTCTGGTCAGTGACTAACTCCGATGCATATTTCGATAGGCTAGTGAACTCAAGGGAATATCTTGCACTGTCATTCTTCCCTTCTTCAAGTTTACAAACTCAGCTGCCTTTAGCTCCCTCATCTCCAGAGGGTAGAACCGATCTAGAAATGCAACCTGAAACTCCTCCCACGTGATCAAACCTGCTCCTGCGACCCTGCTATCCTTCCATTGGCAAAACCAGATATGTGCAACCCCCTTCAACTGGTAGGAGGCCAACTCTGCGCACTCAGTACTACTCACCCCTATGCCATGGGTGATCTTGACAACTTCATCAGTGAATCATGCGGGTCCTCATCTACCTTGGACCCCAAGAACTCCGGTGGGTTCATCCTCAAGAAGCCTCTGAATCGAGTCACCGCTGCATTGCCATTTTGCGGAGCATGCGCAACGGCTTACTTATTGACCTGAGCGGTCAAGTCCTACGCAAGCATCTAAAATTACTGCATGGAACTCAGCATGAGCGGCTAGCCCCGGTGATTGAGGCTCCTGAACTAGTGGGGTTGGTTGATGCCCATAACCATTTCCATTCTCATGGCCTTCACCACCTCCATTCCTCCTTCAGTTTAGTCTTCGAGAAGCCATGATTCTGCAATCACGAATAGCACGAATTATAAGGATAGAAAGACTTTTCATCGCACGACATAGATCATGAAAGAAGGGAATATTTCCTAACGTCTCTTAGCCTCTTTTTCATAAGTGTGACGCGCTTCACACCCATGAAAAAAACTCTACTTAACGCGCCTTTCAGACACCCTAGGACACTTCAAACCTATGGCTCTGATACCAAGTTTTCACGACCCGAACGGAGGCCCGGATCATAGACACATGACAAGGGACCCCGAGAGACCCCAAGTCGACCCAAGGAATAAGCATACATCTAACTTCATATAAAGATACTGAAGGATGAATGATATAAACTCAGCAAAATTCTAACTCAACATACCATCAGAATAAGCATCCGAAGGTAAACACATACAAGAGTCTGAAAAGCCTCTAATCTGGACGAGTTAATGGGACAAGACCCCAACTTACTCAACAATACTGAAACTGAAAATACATAAGGAAACAGAAAGTCTGGCCCTCAAAGGATGAGGACTCACCAACCAAATAGGTACTAACTCTGACAACTAATTACGAGCAGGGCTGAGCCTGGGAGCTGGGTCCTATATCATGAAACGATACAACATAGAAAGTATACCATCAATACATGGAATGTACCGAGTATGCAAGGTAAGTAAAAACCGCTTAAGTAAAGTAAATAAGTTTAAAACATTTCATAGTATATCATAAGCTTTCAAATCTGAGAGGAAGGATTGCATGCATTCATTCTGAAATTGTAATCTTTTCATAATATGACATGCATAGCTTCCTAACATCATAACTTACTCGAATGACTCAAAGCTGAAATATGACATTTATAGAAAAGCTGAACAATGAGTCAAACCTTTCTTTTAGTACATGCATGTTTAAAATAGTAATCATGAGTAATAAATATGCAAATTTGAATCATATAGACAATGGGAGATTGGTCATTTAACCGACATACCACGATAGAGCTTACGTGTTCCCGACTATCACACTCAAGTTAGCAGAGCTGTCTAAAACCTTTCCAGGGTTAAGGATGCTACCATGATATCGATATCAAGCTCATAGGCCATTAGGGCTGGAGATGAGCACACAAGGGAGGTCCCAATAACATAATAGTATCAACCTGCGTTGGCGCATAGTTCTGGGGCATAGGGTTATCGACCCTTAGCCCGCTCGGTGCTAGACTCTTCTCCCAAAAATATGCAATGCTCTACATCATATATAACGAAGCTCAACATCATCTATTGACGAAGCTCAACAACGCAATCATGCATAAACTCAACATCGTATGAAACGAAGCTCAATAATAACATACATCTCAATTATGAATTCATTCATATGAGAAGCTTTGTTTCAAAACATTCCACAAACTCAAGATAAGTGGGAGCATTTACTCCAAAACAATATGGTAAGCTTACTTTAGAGATACTACATCATCATACTTAATATAAGGGCCTTGCTGAAAACTTTATCATGCTTGGATCTACTCAATTTATTTTGAAAACAATATCATAATCATGGGTAGCTTTAGAAATATACTTTTATCATCAAATCTCATCATCATCATGCAGTCATCATTATCCTCTTCTTTAATGAACTTCTCATCCATGGGCATTTTATTTCATAATTTCGAAAACACAATTTTGATTAAAAATAATTTAAAACCTACACAAGCTTAAAAATTCATCAATGGAAACATAATCTAATCATACCCATGTATAGAGATTTAAGAATTATGCAATTGGGTGAAAACCCCATAACTTGATCATAGGAATTTCTCATACTTAGATAGAGATTGGGCATGGGTGAGGAAGGAAACACCCACTCATAACCCTACATTCCTTGAAGGGATTGATTCCACCAAAATCTTTGATTACCCAAGAGGAAATTTGAATGGAAACCTGGAATACTAGCTTTGAATCACCTCTTCAACCTCTCAAGCTTGCATGCATGTAATGAATGACATAGAATAGGTTTCCCCTCTTAAAACCCATTAAAATGAGCCTTAAATGACATAGTATAGGCCCCTAGGACTTACAGAAAATCCCTTACTAAAATTATAGAATTTGGCTGACTGTTAGTCCCCACGAGGGGCTGGATGACTCGTGCTCACAGGCCACTACTCGTGGACATGAGACATCTGGTTCATTGCTGAAAATAACTAGGGAACCTCATGGGAGACCCCACGACTCGTGGTGGGTGACCACAACTTGTGGTCATCATCCATGGCTTCTACTGCTCAATGCCTCCTTGCCAAATAACCAGTTTCGGCCATGGGAGACCTTACGAGTTGTAAGGCCAGACCACGACTCGTGGTCATACCCGTGGTCTTCTCAACATACCCTGCCAACCTTTCTGGACCACGAGTCACTTCACGACTCGTGGTCACTCCTCATGAGCCTCCTCATGATTCATTCTGTGACCTGGTACGAAATTTCAATTTTTCACCATTTTGACTCCCGGGTCTGATCCTTGGGTTCCCGGGGTATAACACATAGTTGGGGGACAGCCCATCCTGAAGGCGAAGGGGGACGTCTTTTTAATCTCCCCAGCATTCTCTCGGGGCACCAGGAACCTTATAAGGTAACAAACATGTCAGTACCATCCCCTGTTCTTCCTACAGCCTCGAATTTGGATGTTAGGAGTATAGTATATATGATGGCTTTCTTATTAGCTATTCAATATTATACAAGGACAACAGTCAATGTTGGATTACCTGAAAGGTATGAAAGATTGTGAAATTGAGATATTTTTACCTCCAGCCTCTAGAGTTTGCTGAGTATTATACCTTAGGCCCCCCATAGTATGATATGGTTATTTCCCGCCTCCCAATCCTTTACTCAGTATAGAAGCGAGTGTAAGTATTGACGTTATGTTGCCAAGAGTAAATAGTAAAGAAGGGCTCAACTTATTGATTCGTGGTGGGGGGGGGGNGGGTGTTAGAGAAGTGGTCAAGATCCCTAGTACTTAAATAATCTACCTAGTCCTTCACTATAGTAACAATCAGGATGACAGGTAAGATTTCTAGGAGTGGCCGAGTATATGTGAGAGTCCATAAGTAATAGACTCCCAGTAATAGCAAGGCTCAGGTCAGAAATAGACTAATTCCACCACAGTGTGTTGATGGCGGTAATGAATACTTGAAGAATTATGTCTATGGCCTTTAGCTTTTTACGTTCAAAATGCATAGAAATTATATGATGGGAACTGGCCCGAGCATGGGTCAGGATGACATAGATTAGTAGACTTGGCTAGTAATATCCTTGCTAGTACAGTGCATCAGGCACGAACCCCAGATTTCAACCTATAGAAGTAAGGGCCAGATATGAACAATTAGCTCTCGAGGAGAATAAAACCACCTCCAGGATGTAGCGGGCTGATAGAGCATGGAATCACCATTGAATGTCAAGAAATAAGAATTAGGCTAACATTTAAAGGATAGTGAGATTGTAACCTAGAATACTGCAATATCACCTCTAGTTGTGGAGGCGAAGGAGTGACGGTACGGAGACCCTAGCCTAGTACAACCTAGAGACAAGGCTCAATAGAAGGAATCATCGGCCTTCGAGATACTAGGGGGGTAGAGTCTTGTGACCCAGAGGTCGAGTCTATGTTCCAAACATGGAAGGGCTTTGTTGGTAGACTATAGCAGAGATACACCATGTCCGTTATTCCCTACACCCAGGTTTGATAGAAAGGCATCAGACTATAGGGGACATAGTGGTGGCATATGAAGAAGAAAGGCATTGTTGAGTTATAGCACGGTGCCTCAATTGCCAGCAAGTAAAGGTTGAACATCATAAATTTGGCGGGCTAACTGAGGATATGGTCGTGCCTGCGTAAAAGTGGGAAGTAGTCAAGATGATATGTGGAGTTGTATATCAGAGAGACAGTTCGGCTACAAAATGTCCCAGTGTCTATCAGATTTTGATAGAGGGGCACAACTTACAACTAGGTTTTGGAAAGGGTTTTAGAACAGATTGGGATGCAAGTTAATTTGAGTACAACTTCTCATCCCCAGGCAAAAGGCCAAGCCGAGCACATGATCCAGACGCTTGAAGATATGTTACTAGTGAAAATGTAGGTCCCATATGATGGCCTGAAGTAGATAAGTTAGGGTTAATTGAACCAAGCATAACACATCAGTCAGAAGAAAAAGTTAAACTCATTGGAGAGTATGTACTGACAGCCCAGGGTTGTCAGAAGTCCTATTCCAATGTACGACACAAGGAGTTGGAGATTGAGGCAAAGATTGGGTATTCCTAAAAATTTCAATTCGACAAGGATGGACTTAGCCTTAGATTTATTGTGCCATACCAAACCCTTCGGAAGATCGGCCAAGTGGCCAATGAGTTAGAGTTTTCTTCGGGGATAGGATTTGTTCATCAATGCTACACAAGCGCGTAAGAGACCCTTCTCGGGTTGTCCCAGTGGAGGATGCTCAGGTTAAAAAAGGGTTGTACC
>JACEIK010004987.1:64621-90638 GCA_018107945.1 Datura stramonium
ATGTTATTCAGTTGTAGGTAGAGTCCTGTGAGATGCCTATGTTGAACTTTTCTGCATTTTAAGTTTTTGGATAGTCCACATTACAGAGGAGACTGCCGAATTTTTTTCAGCAATGGATAAAGGAGTTGAGTCTCTTAAGCTTAAGATTACATTGGAGGACAAATGTTCCTAAGGGGGGAATGATGTTACACTCCGTAAGTTTCTATCATTTAGCCAACATGCATGTTTACATATGTTGAGTGTTTTGGAGTACGATGCATGCGGGATAGGACTCGAGTAATGATCATATGAGCACGTTGTCGAGCATGCAGGATGCTGAAGCCATAGGCAAGGGGAAAGGAGCGCCACATCATGCCCCTTTCCCCGGTTCCTTGAGCAGCACGTCGCGCCCGTCTGTCGGTGCGTTGGGCCACATGTTGTGCCTCCCCTCCTCTTCCTCTCTATATATATGTTAAGTGTGAAAAAGTTATTTCATTTAAACATTTTCTTAATAGAAGTTTCAGGTGAAGCAATAAGGGCACTAGGTTTTACCCTTTGAGAAGCCGAATTACGCCGTCAAATCACATCCAAACATCAGTTCTTCTTAGGTAATGATTCCAAGGCCTATGAAGAATGTATCTACAGAGTTTTTTCTTTGAAATTGGCCTGGTTCGATAGAGCGCTGAGTAAAAGTTGTAGAAATCACTTCAAATCAAGTCCTAAGCATCTATAAGTGATAAATAAGTATTTATACCTTCTAAATTCTCTGAAACTCATAAGATTTTAGTTAATGTTGCTGGCAACTCTTTGGAGGTGGAACATCCCTATTTTGTTGACATAAAAGCTAGAATACGAAAGAATTGTGAGTTTTGGATTAAAGCAGGATTGATTGAGCAGAAATTGGCAACTGAGGTATGTTAAGGCTAACCTCTTACGGAAAGTATTCTCATCATATAGTGATACGACTTACACCTTTGTAAATAAGTTGAATGTATGTATGTTGTTATTATCTGCTACAAGTAGATAATGAAGGTATATGTTATGGTTAGCTGCTGTAAGACGAATTAAGATTGCATTGTAGTATCCCTCGTCAGGAAAGAGTATATTAAGTGTGACCAACACTAGGAGTGTGGTAGATATTTCCCTGCTCATCTGATTAGCATTTAGAGGGATTCTGATGTCTTACTATCATACCAAGTCCTTAGAAGCTTTTGGGTAGCTGTTGGGCCTAACTTGATAAAGATGGACAACATACGGCATAGTTGGGTGATATAACTTTTTGTTTGACGCCTATATAGACAATAAATCTCACCCATAGGCCATTGGCGTACCTTGATGCCTCCAGGGCCAGAATCTTGATAGGATGGTCTTACCTTCGAGGGGATACCACCAGGGTTGCCTGATGAAGTAAGCGATAGCCTGCCATATGATTTGCTACTGTCAGCGACCACTAGCTTCAGCCGACTTACTGCTTGTTGTTTAGGTCACTCAGTGAACCACCCCAGTTGGTAGAAATTTGATTGACCAAGTAATGTCTTAAGGGGGAGGGAACTTGTCAGGGATTAGATGTTGGCCAACGCCCCGACCTACTCATGCAGACGTGCACATACATGATGCCCCGAAGGGCTAAATCCAAATATATTTTCCTATTAGGATATGAATTGCTCGAGGGAGCTATATGTTGTCTGGACGGACCAAGTTAATGTCTAGAGGGCTAGAGCCATAGTATCACAGTATTACCTTCAGGCTAAGAATTATATTAAGGTGCCTGTGGGAAGTTAGGGCTGACTACTTAGGAGCATGTCCAATTAGTAGTAGCCCTACATTCATTCTAAGCGAAGGAACTAGATAGCTGGTCATCTCTTATAAGATATCATTGTCCTAGGATGACCTTCAGAGTATCTCTTAGGTCACCGTGGACCTCGCCCTAGTCTGTCTAAATTGATAGAGGTTGTAGTCGCTGTCAGGACCTATTGGTCAGTTATAGGAACAAGGGGTTCACCTGTGGACAGCTATATGGATTGTTTTAGGGGAGAGTAGAGGTTTTGTTAAGCCTAAAGAGCTAGGTACGCCTATTGAATTACTATATTGAGGCTACAACATCGTACCCCTGTAGGGATTGACCCACCTTAGTTGGTCTTTTGTCAAATGACGTCAGGATTGCTAACTGTATCATTGCCTATGGGGCTACGGATTGATTAGAGGAGCTATGTGACATCAAAAAAAACTATATTTAGGCCTACAAGGTCTTATTAAAGTCCATTTGCGTATAGCTTTCCTTTATGCCATAACGACATTACTGACCCTCAATGGAGCCTTGTGATCCCAGGGTGCACTTATAGAAGCCTTGAGGACTCAAATACAGTTACAAGAGCCCATATGCTCAGTTGCAGTCTTAGAGGCAAAATAGGTTTGGTTATAGTTACTTGTGACACCATAGTAACCTAGTTAGGGGTATATAGATTGTGTTGTACTTGTCGGGGCTTATGGGGGCCTAGGTAGGTTATCTTTGTGTTGATTGTACCTTCTACGCTTATAAGAGTCAGGTTAGGTTCTTGTTTGTATACTTTCTACTAGATGTAGCTTATGAATGTATAATCGTACAGCCTAAGCTCTCATTTGTGTAGTTGTCTACTAGGTGCAGGTTATGGTTATGAAAGCGTATAGGTTAACTTCTGCCCCTTTTCACTGATTACTTTTAGTTTTTTATCAGCTTCTATTCAGTTATTATTATTGCCTTACATACTCGGTACATATTGTACTGATGCCCATAAATGGGGCGCTGCAAACTTGCCTGCAGGTTTAGATAGTCCAGT
Source organism: Datura stramonium (assembly GCA_018107945.1). Lineage (NCBI taxonomy): Eukaryota > Viridiplantae > Streptophyta > Magnoliopsida > Solanales > Solanaceae > Datura > Datura stramonium. The sequence continues at coordinate 67,417 of JACEIK010004987.1, forward strand.
TTCAGGACCTCCTTAGTAGCTATTCAGAGTCAGCAGATTCATCAGCTCCTTTCGTTAGGAGTTGCCATATAATAAAGTCTTTCTTGTCCTTTATTTTATAGATTTTGGGTAGGTCGAGGCCCTTTCCCGGCCAATACTTTTCACTCTTAGAGGCTTGCAGACCACAGTCTTCAGTTCCTGGCTAGTTGTGCGTTGTTGGCCGTGTTGGGCCTATATATGTTATGTTTTGTGTGTTGGCTTTGTGGGGCCTAGTTTATATATCTGTTAGAATCCTTGTCATCTGTAGTTTATATAGAACTGCCTTCTTTCCTTTTGTTATGACTTAGACAGCATGATAGCCTTATCGGCCTGCATAAGATCCTTTTTATCGTGATTGTTTGGTTAGTTGTCTTATACACGTTATATATTGTAGCCTAACTGGCCGAGGCTATATTTACCAGTCGAGATATAGCCGTTTGTTTTCTTGTTATGCGCTTCTGGCATGCACCAGAAGTGTATATGTCTAGCCAGGTCAGCTCAGTGTCTAGTGTGGCATTAGGTGCCAGTTACGCCTCTTAAGGTGGAGCGTGACACTTTTTGCTTATCTCCCCAACACATTTAGCGCCTACCTCATTAAAAACCTTGCTAATAAAATTCTATTGGGGAAAAAATCAGCCGAAGGAAAAAAAAATGTAGCGCATGCTATTGTAAAAAAAGGGGTATACCGATTCACTAATGCTTGAGTTCTTGGTAGTAGCATTTTTTTCAAATTGTAAATCTTCCAGCTCTTCCATTACCAATTACCTTGTAGTATGCGCCATTCCCAACTATGTCTGTTATTTTATAGGTTCCTTTTCTATCTCGGATGTAACATCCCTTCGTTTGGGTTTTGAGTGCTGAGGGTTGACCTTCCGCAGAATGATGTCCCCTATTTTAGAGTGGCGGAGCTTAGTCCTATGGTTTTAATTGCTCTCTGTTCTCTATTTTTGTGTCATCATTCAGATGAGGGTGATATCTCGATGCTCATCTAGCAAGTCCAACCTCCTACTCTCATCTTTGAGAAACGGAGGCTAGGTTCACCTACTTCGACAAGTATCATGGCCTCTTCTCGGTATACCAGTGAAAAGAGGGTTTCACCTGTACTAGACTTTTCCATTTTTTAGTGCACCCGCAACACCCCCGGAGCTCCTCAACCCAACATCCTTTTGAACTTTCTAACCTCTTCTTAAAGCTAAGAAATATCACTTTGTTGGTGGACTCATCCTGCCTATTTACATTTGGGTCATACAGGGAGAATGTGATCTTTTTTATCTGTAGTCCGGCTAGGAATTCGATTATTTTGTCCCCTACAAATTGGGGACCATTGTAGCAAGCAATCTCCTTTGGAATCCAAATCGGCAAACAATGTGGTGCCAAATGAAGTTGATTATTTCTCATTCTCAAATCAGTTTGTAAGCAAAAAATTTTACCTGATCAATGGTTGGTGGAGTTGGCCCTATGATATCCATCCCCTACTTCATGAAGGGCCAGTGGACTGTTACTATATGCATATGCTCCCCAGGATGGTGGAGGTCATGTATGACTCATTGGCACTTGTAACATATTTTGACGAAGACCCTAGCAGCTTGCTTCATGCACAACCAGTACCATCTGGCCTGTACAACTTGTGTACTAAGGATCCAAATCCTGAGTGTGGGGCCTCTAGTTAGATGCCTTGGACCTAGGGACACCGCCTATGTGTTATGAGAAATATATGAAAGGACATGCGGCAACGATAGGATCTTCTATATAGAGTCCCAAACACCAGACAAAATTTGGGACCCTCGTTCAGAGGGCTCATGGAGCCTTTGCATCTGTGGAAGCTCGCCATACTTTAGGTACTTGATGAATTCATTTCTCCAATCCCTCACTAACCTACCAGGTCTTCCGCTCTGGTTGTGGATCCCAAGGTTGTAGTGCATCTATCTCATTGTTTTGCCTCTAGGGTATCCTCCTCATCTCTAAATTCCTGAAATAGGATAAGGAGCCTCGAACCGTCACACCGTCACTATGCACTTTGACATATGCTCATCTTTTGTTTCGTATGTTTCATCTAACAAGTTGTGAATTGCAAAAGATTCTGATGGCGTTTGCACCCATTCCTCATGCCAGACCTGGTCCTATAAGAAAGACCTCATACTCGGCCCTGTTATTAGTGAGTTGAATACAGTTTATTCCCTTGTCTTAGTTTTTTCCCTCATGGGGTCACCAAGACTACCCTCAATCCAGTTCACTTTTCATTTGAGGCCTCATTGGTATATAGGGTCCAAGTTTCAAATTGGTCACTAGAGGCCATAATGGCTTCTTTCTCGGCCTAAGCGACCATCTTAGGACTGAAATCAAAAATAAAATCAGCTAAGACTTGGGATTTTATGGCAGTCCAGGGTTTAAGCTCGATATCAAATTCATATAATTCTAAAACCAATTTTTCCATTCTCCCTGATAATTTAGGCTTGTGGAAAATGTTCCATAAAAGGTATGTTGTGACCTCAAGAACACAGTGGCATTGAAAGTATGACCTCAGTTTTTGAGAGACCGCTACAATGGCTAAAACTAGCTTTTCTAGGTGCAAATATCAAGTCTCTACACTTAGTAAGATCTTGCTGACATAGTAGATAGGAAATTGTATACTTTTCTCTTCTTGAACAAGTACACCACTTACCGCAACTTTCACTACTGCCAATATAAAAGTAATTATTTCTTGTTCTAAGGTGTCGCCAACAATGAAGGGTTCGACAAATATGACTTTAGCTCTCTCAAGACCTGTTTACATTTCGAGGTCCAATCAAACTGGCTCTTTTTCTTTTGGAGCGAAAAGAAATGGTGGCATATTTTCAAAGATCTTGAAATAAAACGGCCAAGGGCGACTACTCGCCCGGTAAGTCTCTACACGACATTAACGCCATCGAGCATATTTTTGATCTTTTCTATTGCCCTGATTTTATCCGGGTTCACTTTGATCCACTTGCTCGATACGAGGAAACCCAAGAACTTTACAGACCCCACCCCAAAAACACACTTCTCCAAATTCAGCTTCATGTTATGGTTGCTTATAAAAAGGCTTTTTGGATGTGAGCTAAATGATCTTTAGTTTTTTGTGATTTGACAAGCATATTGTCGATATAGACCTCCATGGTTTTCTTAATTACTTCTCGAATATTTGATTCACCAATCATTGGTACGTTGCCCCAGTATTTTTCAAGCCAAAAGGCATTATATTGTAACAATAGGGGTTGGTTAGCGAGGAATGAGGTCTTCTCTTGGTCTTTTGGGTCCATCTGGGTATGGTTGTACCTAGAGTACGCATCAAGGAAACTCATGTCTCATGTATGGATGGGGCACCGATCATTTGATCAATGTTTTGCCTAGGAAAAAAGTCCTCAGAACACGTTTTATTTAAATCTTTAAATTTAATGCATATTTTAAATTTATCCATCTTTTTTTGTACTACTACTACGTCAGTTAGCCACTTCGGGTATCTTACTTCTTGGATGGATCCGATATTTAAAAATGCGTTACCTCTACTTTGACAAATCTATTTTCGTCTTTCAAGATGAGGCACCTTCTCTGGGAAAAATTGGGTCTATCCCTAACTTGAGCATGGGGATCTCTGAGGGGATGCTTGTAATGTCAAGATGGGTCTAAGAAAAACAATCAACATTATCTTTAGGAAAATCAATGTATGCCTTTCTGAGCTTAGGACATAGTCCCGCACGTAGGTGTACCTTTGTTTTGGAGAAACCCTAAAAATGGCTTGTACGAGCTCCTTCACTATAGATTTAGTTCCATCCCGCTCATCCAAGACATTACAAGCTCTTGGCGCTTTGTACTACCCTTTTTTCATTCACGCCATTCCCGGCAACCCATCTTCCATTTCACTATGCAAGGTGCCATTTTTTCTCAAATGTTGGACCCCCTATTGGTGAGACGAGGTTCATTTTCTGAGCTGCCCTTAGGTCCTCTATGATCTTCTTATCCCCACTAGTATGGGAAACTTGAGCACCTAATGATAGGTTGAAGGTACAATCCTTATGGAATAAATCCAGGGCTTTCTAGGATAGTATTGTAGCCCATTTTTCCATTAAGGATGTCGAAGCCCTCTCCACCCCCTCGACGTCAATCAATAGTGTAATTTCTCCCTTCGTTGCCTCATTGGCCATATTGAAGCCAACAAGCATTTTCACTACTGGGGTCATAAGGGTTGTCGATTCCATTCGCTCGAGGACTCGCTCATGCATAATGTTTGGTGAACTGCCTGAATCAACAATTACAGGTTTCACATTAAAGTTATCAATGCATAAAGAGATTATAAGAGTTCTATTATGTGGTCGCTCCACTTGATCAAATTCCCTTTCACTGAAGACCATGTCTCCCTTGATAGGACTCGGGTCCTCCCATGACCTCTTTTTATGGCCAAAACACATCTTCTCCTCTTTTGAGATTGGGACCTTGATCTCCCTTGACTACGGTGGCATAAATCGATCTCCCTTTTTAGCCATAGCCTATTTCTTGCAAAGTAAGACATAGCCAAGATGGCAAGAAAAAATAAAGTTAAACCCACACACTTGCTCTGGGCCTACAGTAGGCGCCAAACTATTTACCCTGAAATCAGTAAAGTTAAATTTATAGGGAGTCAAAAACACGCGTTATGATTCAATCCTACTTTAGATTCAATTTACTAGCGGTTTGGTTAGTAGTTTTTGAAGAAAACAAGTAAAGCACAGCGTAAACTAGTGAGAAAAGGAAAAGAGAAACAAATCTAAATGTATCCATGCAACTGCAAGTGTGCCCGAGATCTTGGCCTCCGACACAAGATTAGTTAGTTTAAATAACTTTAAAAAATTTCAAGACAATGCGAAGAAAAATGCTTGGAGCTCTCGAACATATTGTATTGCAAATATATTTGCTTTACGAAAAAGGAGGATCGACTTTTTATAGGTTACAAAATTAAGGCCTAAGCCAATAGGGGAATTCCAAGGGAGCCCTACAGTAGTACACCCTGTGTATTTGCACCACACATCCAATTCATTTGGAAGGTGCCAGCCAGTATCCCTTCCTAACTTAGATCTATATGAACTTATCTGCACACCTGAGCATTCTGATACTCTTGTTCCATGCTTGTCTTTTTCGCCACATCATCGGGAACGACGATTTTATGATCCTTATATTTTAAAATATGGTAACTTTATCGTTTCTATCTCGAAAAAAGTTGCTTCCCTAGATCCCTAGCCCTTGCAATCTTGATACACCGTTCAGGACCCGTTGATGGTGCCACATGTCCTCATTCTCATCTTCCCTAATATAATAGCCCAAATCCCAGATTCAAGCTACAACAATATGCAGTACTACATAAACTCTATGATATAAAAAAAACAAGGAGAATGGTTTAATCTAGAGGAAGATATAAACTACTTTAACCTAATGCAATCAGGGTGTTTGAGAAACCCAATTTTTAAGTGCTCTCCAAAGAATTTCAAGATGAAGCCAAAAAGAGAGCCCTAGAAAGAGTGGTCGTCAATGCTCTAGAATCTATTTTTGGTCGTCTGTATTGTTTACAGATTCACAATTGTTCAAAAAATTATAGTGATAGCTTTGCTCGGGTGTTATTCAAGAGAAATGAACCAAGATATAATTTCATTTCCTTTGTTCACTAGAAAATTATAGTAGATTATTTCATTTTAAAGGTTTTATTTGTTTAAGATGATTTTTTTGTTTTAAACACATATACAACCTCCTAAACTTGTCCGAATATTCTATTTAGACACTTGAACACAACCTTATCCAAATTGAACATAATACTATGTGCAATGTTGTTCCTATCAAACACAACAAGCTAACTTAGCATTAGGGGTGTTCTGCATAATATTTGGGTGCATGAGTGTTGGCATACATGGAATATAATGATAATTTTTAAAATCAAAAAGCATATATTTAAACCCTAATTTCTTTTAGGCCAAACACATTCTCTTCTCCTCCATTCTAATTCATTCTCTTCTCCTCCATTATAAACCTAAGAAATCTCTTTCTTATTCTTGTCTGATTTTCTTTGTCAAATTCATTCCAATTCTTACCTCCTATTATTGTGTTTCTAGACCCATCAAAACTACTTTAGTGCCAATTTAAATGAATTAGTCAAAGGCACCTTCCACTGATATTGTTTACTGTTATTGTGATAAGTTAGAAACTTCAAGATATCATGCATTGGATGTAACCCAGGTCAAAGGTTTTGTAATTATAAAATTAGAAAGATAAGATTAGTTCAAATTGATTTTCGTTAAATCAATTTATTTTGGTGATTTTTCTTAAATTCTCATCTCTCTTTTTTGATTGTATTTTGTATAAAAGGGATGGATGCAATTACTTAGGTGGTATGATGGTGATGATTTCTTTTCTCAATAAAAAAAAGTAATTTGTGATTTGTTGAAAATTGTCAAATTTTTTGAAGAGGGATCAAACAAGAAAAAGTTATACCATCATACTTCTTATCGTTTTATTAGTGTTGATATTACGAAATTGGCTATAGATTGATGCTTGTTCTGGTTCATCATTTGGACCATCATACTTTTTACCAAAGAACTTGGGTGTTCTTTTTGTTGATCTATATTAGTAGGAATGAGAAGTAGTAAAAAAAAGTTGGGTGTTATTTTGTTGGTTTATATTAGTAGGAATGGATAGTAGTAGAAGAAGGAATTTGTATCAGTTCAGTTGTATTTAATGGTGCATTTTGTGATGAATCTTCAAGAGATTTTGCATTAATTTAATTGCAGCTTTATTTATTCATTTTATATGTTCTTTTGTGACCAAATCATAGCAGCACTTCATCCATTTCAATCGATCCCTTCGTTACAATAATTGATGCAAAAAAAACAATCTACACTTTTCTTTAGCTTTTCCATTATCAAATTGAAGTAAAAAATAAAGTTAAAATCTGCACTTTATTTATCTTGCCATATATTTCATTTATAAATTGGTTCCCCTCAAAATATAATTTACACAAACTATAAAAATATGTCAATAATACCTCAACCACTGTGCAAACCTTAAAAACAAACAAAGCTATATTGCAAGTCCACTTACATGATAAATACTAACTGGAAACTAGCAATGCACCTTTTCATATCATTGCAAAAAATATATTAAACTTCCACATAATTAAATTTTAAAAAGACATTAATTATTCATACTAATATATTCAAAATGCACCAAAAATAAATGAAATGTAGTCAATAACGTATATGGTTGCTGTTGTATATTACATTGCCAAACAAAAGAATTAAACAAAAACGATTGGTTGCTCCTAGAGCCTCTCATTTATTGCGATTGGAAGTACTGATGACTTCTGTTCTTTACCCTTCCATCTCAAGCCAGGAGGTTTAATTTTTGGATTGGTAGTTTCAGGACGCATCTTCATATTAGCAATTGGTTGGATAAAAATATTGGTAGGCCTTTAAAAAAGTATCTTTTTTATATCAATGTTCCACATATTATCAGGCTCTTTATTTATACTATACAATGCACATATCACATGTCAACATGGAATGCATCTAAGCTGCCATAATCTTCAAGTACATGTTTGCCTTCCAAAATCAACAAAAAACCTTTATGTACCTTCATCTATTTCACAATCATTCTGATCATTCCATGACAATTGACATCTCCTAGAATGGTCCTTACTCTCTTCTAATATCAGCCTATCCATAGGAGAAATGTTTGATATCCATGTTTCAGCAAATTTTAACATGTCAACATTTGTAGTTATTATTTTTTTCCTGTCATGCCCCAAAATTGGGGGAGGGTGCAAGTGGCTCTCGACTCAAAGGTGATCAATAAATCGATTATATAATTTATAAACTATAGCTAAAGACCGGCTAAGACACCTGCCACAATCTTAATGATAACAAAAGCAATTGGGAAGTTTAACAGGCTATAATAAGATAAACTGTACAACTAAAGGCTGATAAGGCCACACAACTAGAACAGTTATACAACTATTTCACATGAGCCTCTAGAGAGTAATAAGATAAAATGCACAGGACAGGGTTCCGATCTACCAAAACTGCACACAAAACTAAAAATAAACAACACCTGGACATGGCTCCTGGAAGAAGGGAGCATACCACTATCCTACTGAACTTAGGCTCCTACTGCATCTGAAGGTCTAAGCCTTTGTTGGTATCTGTAGCATAATTGAAGGAAAAAGGGGTCCCCCGTGAAGGGACGTAAGTACGAATAGAATGTACCCGTATGAGAGGCTGCAATTGAAATACAAATATATCCAAAATATTGAAGGTCAGAGAAAAGATAGAAGCCAACTAAGAATCTGAAAACTGATATCAGAGCTAAATACAACACATCACATGAAGATAATCAAATAGGAACATCTGTCAGTCACAACATCTTATATACAGTCTGTAATCAAATACTGATCTAGCTAAATCAAGCAAATACTGCCCCGCCGAGGGGTTTCTCTTGGAGATGTCAAAACCAAGGGACAACTTCCCATCAGAAGTGTTAGGATGGTAGTGAGGTCATAAGTCTCATAGAAATGTTCGTCCTCAAATGTAACATCCTCCCTATTAAAAACGTTCATCCTCGAATGTGGGTTAACTTCACTTGACACAATTAAAAGTACATAGTCAGTAACTTAAGTATCAAATACATACATTAATATCACATTGATGTCTCAAATAAGTGAGGATAATTCTTCCTCATTTCTTCCTCAGCCTCCCAAGTCACTTCCTCAATATTGTTACTTCGCCATAATTCTTTAACCGAGTTGACTTATTTAGTCTGAAGTTTCCTGACTTTTTGATCAACAGTAGCTCCTGGGATCTTCGTATAGGTCATCTCCATAGAAATTTAAATATCATCAAGTGGCATAATATGTTTCGGATCATCTATGAACTTACATAACATCGATACATGAAATACAAGATGAACTGCTGCTAGCTCTGCTGGTAATTCTAACTCATAGGATACCTTACCTATCATGCGGACAACTCTGTGAGGCCCAACATACCTAGGGCTCAACTTTCCCTTTTTGTCAAAACGCATAACATCTTTCATAAGTGATGCTTTTAGGAAAATCCAATAATTGACAACAAACTCTAACGCTCCTCGGTGCTCATCAACCTAAGACTTCTGCCTACTCTAAGATGTTTGAAGCCTATCTCTAATCATCTTTACCTTACCAATATATTGTTGCACTAAGTCTGACCCTAATAACTCTGCCTCTCTAAGTTCATACCAACCTAACGATCTACACTTATGCTCGTATAAAGCTTCATAAGGAGCCATTTGAATGCACTTGTGATAGTTGTTATTATAAACAAACTCTAATAAAGAACATAATCATCCCAACTTCCACTAATGTCGAAAACACAGACACGCAACATATCTTCAAGTGTCTATAGAGTGTGTTAAATCTATCTATCGGTCTGGGGGTGGAATGTTGTATTATGGCTCACTTGAGTGCCTAAACCTTTCTAGAGAAACTTCTAGAAGTTCTCTATAAATTGAGCTCCTCTGTTTGAGATAATAGATAAAGGCACGCTACTAAGGCAAATAATCTCACGGATATATGGGCTGGCATAATCCTAAATTGTATAAGTAGTCCTGACTAGTAGGAAATGATCTAATTTTGTCAATTTATAAATATAAACCCAGACTGAATCATTCTTCTTGCTCATCTAAGGCAAAGCTATAATGAAATCCATATTGATCATGCCCCATTTCCATGTTGGGGTCTCTATATTTTGAGTTAGTCCTCTTGGCCTCTGGTGCTCAACCTTTACCTGCTGGCAATTAGGACACTGAGCTACAAAACATATAATGTCCTTCTTCATACCATGCAACTAATAAGGTTGTCTCATATCATGATACATCTTCGTGGCACCTAGATGTACTGAGTAATAGGAGTATTGAGCTTCAGACATAATCAGATCATGTAGCTTACCCATATTGGGCACATAGGCGAGTCTGATATCTAAGAACCCTATCTAGCCCACTCTCAAACAAAGCCTGCTTCTGCTAAGGTATGTTATTTCTCAGCAATACTAACTCAGGATCATCATACTACCTCTAGTTAACTTTTGACACTAAGGAGGATTCTGCAGTATTCTAAACTACAACACCTCCTTCTTCGGTGTCCAATAACCAAGTATACAAATTAGCTAATTGCTACAAGATCCTCTCCATTTCAACCATGTTATCCTCAACGTACTACCCATATATTTGTGGATTAATGCATCATCCACAACATTAGCTTTCCTTAGATGGTGTAGAGTGCTTACATCGTAATCTTTTAGCAACTCTAACCACCTTCTCCGCCTCAAATTCAACTTCTTTTACTAAAATAAGTACTGGAGGCTCTTATGATCACTAAAGATGTCAACATGTGCCCCATGTAATTAGTGACATCAAATCATCAGTGTGAACACTATTGCTTCCAACTCTAAGTAGTGAGTGGGGTAATTTTGCTCGTGTTTCCTCAATTGTTTTAAAACATAGGCAATAAATTTGTTGTGTTGCTTCAGAACATAACCCAAATTGATTCTAGAAGCATCACAATAAACCACATAGCCCTTTGTGCCTTCAAGAAGGGCTAGGACAGGTGCTGAAGTCGGCATATCCTTTTATCATTTTAAAATTCATACTACATTTTACTAACCTTTATCAAAGCATTCTTCAACTTGTTTTTCCAAACTTAGAATTTTATCCTTTCTTTCGCAATATTTGTTTAACTTACTCTTTCATGATAACACATAATGCCTTCCTCAGGAAACACCTTTAGAGAGATCCACTTGTTAATCTATCTTTAACATCCAACAATATATTCTTATCTTATAATTTCTGTCTACCTTGAACTATTTGTAACTTGTTCAGGTAACTTCTACTTTAGTTGTGATCTATTATAACCTTAGTGTTTAACTTTTAGCTTCACTCAAAAACTTGTATTGGCTACATCATGCCTCATCTAGAGCAATTTGAATGTTCATACAATATTAGTCACCATAAATAGGCCGTGTTAGGGGTAATTATCCTTCCCCATCTTTCTTAAGATCCTTACGTTTACATCTTATAAGCTCTACTCTATTCAAAGTATCTTTCAAATTCACATTACCCAACCCAAAGGCAACTATTACAAGTTCTGTAGCGAATAATCGTCTTAAAGTACCTCTCCTCTTGCCTTTTCTCTTGTTAGAGCAAGTTTGTCACGTTATTTCCTCAACATCATAGCTTTCCGGCAATACTTGCAACATTATCATCATAACTTTTCTTACCTTTTCCTTAATAATCCCAAACTTCCATAAATAATATTAACATTTGTGCTAATATTACTTCTGTTACTATCTTGGTCCTGCGCTTTCAGACCCATTTCTCAAAATATTTCCTTTATAATCTAAGTCCTTTCTTAGCATATATACTTTTGAGGAAGTCTTTCTATATTATTTAACATCATATCTGTAACTTAGTACCTCTGCTATCTCATAATACTCTTTACTAATATGAACCTCAAATGACCACATATCCTCAACCTAGAACGTTAACTGGTCGCATCATGTAATGAAGTTCTATCTATAGTATCTTCCTTGGTAGTATGGACTTTCCGACAAGTTTCTTATCTATATTGACTTTATGCCAATTCATTCCTTCTCTGAATACTATAGGTCTTTATACATCCTTTCTCATGGATTCCTTCATAATGACTCTTGCTAGTTAAAATAGGTATGCAGTCAAACCATTCTTAAGCCAAGATCTCAAGGTCTTAGCTATAAACAGAGGATACTTTTACCCTCTCCAAACTCAGGGAAATCAAATCTCCATAGCCTTAAGAATCCTCTCTTATTTCAGGAGTAGAAATAGACTCACATCTGAGCATTACAAAATTACCCTTACATAGCAAAGTCAACTCTTTCAAAAGTGAATTAGTTTGCATCTTACGGTTATGCTCAAATCATTCTCACTTATTTTTTGGCAAATCACCATCGCCATCTCATGTAGTAGCTTCGTCTAACTGCAATTGATTCGCCAATCAGCGCGTTTGTGATGCCTTAGGTCATATAGCTTTCTCACTTGCCTTGATTTGTTGGCTGATATATTTCATCTTCCGCATCTTTACCTTACTTTAAAAAGAATTCAATGATCTCCTTTCCAATAATAAACAAAGGGTATTACTAATCCTGGGAACTTTCATCATACTACCTTTACTTGGGCAATACTTTCTCGATACATTTTATTGGAAAGTCGTTACAGAAAGCATATCTTTCTTATCTCTCATCATGGATCAGGACATACTATACTCATATTTTTAAAAATTAACATTCAAACTCCTGGGATTGATAGAGCATCAATCATTTAGTAATCCATTCGTCGGGGAGTTTGTGACTTAAAGTCATTTTGAAATATCTTTTATATCCGTATAAACTCATATGGTTTACTTTGTGCTCTCATTCTTTTACTGCTCAATTGCTAAAGATATACTAAAAACTTTAAATGTAACTATTGTGGTACTATTACCTAAATTTAACGTTCAACATATATTCCTGTTATCCAAATCTAATAAACCAATGAATTGAATATGGGAACACCAAGTCGCATGCTACTTCTCTTCTAAAAAAGTGATAACATATGAGGAGCTGGAACTACTTCAAATTTCTTCCAGTTACTTTACTTCCTCATCCAAACGAGCCATAGAACATAAAGCTCTTTCAAATTTCAAGCCCAATCTTTTACCGTGAATGATTCTACTAGCAGCCTCAAGCTTACAATCTCCTTTATTTTTGCATTTGTATCATTTAGTAACCTTCGATCTATTTTCGATCATCACAATAAACACTTATAAGGCATGAGTGGTACTGTACTTTCCTTCACTCGGCAATAATTGCACGATCTATATATGAAAACAAGTGAAACAACTCCTAAATGCCTTGTAGCCTCCTGATTATAGGTATGGTGCACAATATACTCATAAGAAAGACTCTACTAGACATTTCTTTATGGACTCCCTAGGACACGACTTCACTCTTATACCACGATTGTCACTCTCCAAAACTGGAGGAGGGTGCAACTGCGTCTCGACTCTGAGGTGATTGCGAAACTTGTTATATAATGTCTGTAACTATAGCATTAAAGTCGGCTAGGACACCTACCACAATCTCGACGATAACAAAAGCAATTGAAAAGTTGAACAGTCTATAATAAGCTAAACTACAAAACGAAAGGCTGAAATACCACACAATCAAAACAACTATAAAAGTAGTCTACACAAGCCTCTAGAGAGTAATAAGCTGAAACACACGGGACAGGGGGTCTACCCAAATTTATCATAAAACTCAAAATAAACAATACTGGGATATGGCTCGTGGAAGAGGGGAGAATACCACTATCCTATTGAACTTAGGCTCCTACTACGTCTAACGGTCTAAACATCTGTTGGTACCTGTAGCACAATTGCATGAAAAACTGGGTTCCCAGGCGAAGGGACATCAGTATAAATGGAATGTACTGGTATGAAAGGCTGCAATTGAAATTACAAATATATCAAAAATACTAAAGGTCAGAGAAAAGATATAAGCCAGCCAGGAATCTAGAAGGTGATATCGGAGCTAAATGTAAAACATTACATGAATATAACCAACCAGGAAATTTTTCAAGTCACAACATCTTACAAATAAGCTACACAGCCAATAATCAAATAATGATCTAGCTAAATAAAGCAAATATTGCCCTATCAAGGGGTCTGTATCGAAGATCTCATAACTAGGGGATAATTGCCAAGGACACGACCCGTGTCTACACCTTGGACGAGACACGGTACTTGGTGCCACAAGTGACCCCAAACTAACCCAGGTCTAACATTGCACTGGTAAACTAAGTAAATATTAGAGGAAGCTTTATGAAAATAATTATCCAAGAAATACTGATTTGAAAAGAGTAAACATATCTGAAAATAATACTGAACAACTGTGTCTTAAAGCCAACTACTAATTGATGAGTTGCTGGGACAAGCCCCCAGCTAACTCTAAAACCTGACTAAATAAAGAACTATTTTGAAAGCAAACATCGCCCACGGAAGATGAGGACTCACCAAATAATGTTGTCGCTGAAATTGTCGAAGGAAAGTACTGATGATGCTAAGACTAAGAACCTGCACTTGTATCATAATACGATACAACATAAAAAGTTTGCATCAATACTTTGAATGTACTGAGTAAGCAAGATATACAATAAGCATGGAAAAATAAGCACTAAACTGAAATAACATGAAATGACTAACTAATATTGAATACTGATAATAACTGAGTTATAACTGATATAGTCAAAATTGACCATGGCTGACTGTCATAAACATGTCCTGGAATTGAGTGACTGAACTAGCTAAACTGAACTAAACTAAACTAAACTAAATAGAAACTGTACTGAAAAGTGGGAGAGTCTATAACTGATATATAACCACGTGAGCTAGACGTGGAGTCTGATGTATACACCCCATCGGAGAAAGCCCACTGTACCTTGCCAAGGTATAGTGGCTGAACTGGGTAATCATATCCTGGGGCCCGCTGGGACAATAACCTACATTGACAACATAGTTCTGGGAACCTGGGTGCACTGGAACCCCAATCCCCTCGATGCTAAGTACTACTCCCACTAGATAGTCCTAACGTGACTGCTAAGCTGATAGCTCAAAGCTAGGGTCCTAGACTAAGTTAGAAATACTTATCTGGAAGTAACCTGAGAGTCTGTAGGACCAGATAACTAAAAACTGGTATTCTAAGACTGGTCAGAGCTACTTATCTGGAAGCGTCATAACCGTCTAAAGAACAAATAGATAACTAATACTGCTGGTACTAAGATTGGTCAGAGCTGCTTATCTAGAAGCATCGTAACCATCTAAAGAACAAACTAATAACTGAAAGATAGGACTGGGAGGTTTTTCACGACACGAACATAGGTCTTGATCGAGACACGAGACAAAGAGCCCCGAGAGACTCCAAGTCAACCCATGGCATGAGCATACATTAACTCAATCAATAAAAATGAAAGACTTAACATAATAAACATAACGAAATTCTAAACATAACATAACATCAAAACTATAATTCACATCATACAGGCAAGTTAATTACTATGAAAATTCTAAAAGACTCTAATATATCTGATGGGTTGATGGAACAACACCCCCAACTAACCCGACAAGTCTGAAAACTGAAAATACAAAGATAGTTGGTATGAAATGGTCCTTGGGAGATGAGGGATCACCCACTTAGACTGGATGCTAACTCCATAGAACTGGCTAGTGATGTGGCTGAGTCTGAAGATCAGAGCCTGTATCATAAAATGATACAACATAGAGTATGCGGTCAGTACGTGTAATGTACCGAGTATGCAAGGTAAATAAAACCGCTCAAGTAAGTAAAATCATTAAAACATTCATAATATAAAAACATAATCAAAATAAGAATCTGAGAGTAGGGCTTGCATGCTATTTTCTAAAATCATGATCTGAATATAACTGAACATCATAACTGAATCGAATATCCCAAAGCTGAAATATGATAATCATAAGTAAAACTGAACATTGGGTCAAACCTTCTTTAGAACACACACACACACACACATATATAATGAATGATAAACATGCATAACTGAAATCATGATGAACAATGGGAGACTCGTCATATAATTGACATTACCATGATAAAGCTTATGTGGTGCCAACTATCACACTCAAGTGGGTAGAGCTGTCCAATGCCTTGCCAGGGATAAGAATGATACCATGATACTGATATCAAGCTCAAGGCCCCTTGGCAAGGGGTAAATCTCCAAAGGAGTCCCAAAATATTTAAGTAAACCTAGGTTGGCGCGTAGGAATGAGGTATCGGGTCGATTGGCCCTTAGCCTACTCGGTGCTAGACACTACTCCCAAAAACATGCATATGCTCTCCATCATTTTCAATGAAGCTGACCATCGTCTAGTGATGAATCTTAATAATAACATAAATGCATAATCAGAAATCATAAAATGAGGAGCCTTGGCTCAAATCATACCACAAGTTGAATAAAATTCGGAGTTTAGACTCCAAAACCATGTGGTAAGATAATTGACGTGAATCATAGAACATACTTGAACATATGGGCTTGCCCAATACTTAAACATGCTTGAAAATATTTGATTCACTTGAAAACATGATCATAGACATGGGTAACTTGAAAACATGCTTTTCTCATAAATATCACAGCATACTTAAACATACATCATAGATCTCAACTTTCATGAACTTCTCATGGATGGGCATTATAATTTATAGAACTTGAAAACATGATTATAATTGAAAATATTGTCAAACTTGCCCATGAAACATAATTTAATAATAGAAATATGCTTAGATCATACCCATGGTAGAAACTTAGGAAATTCATGCATTGAGTTAAAACCCCATAGGATCAACATATAGATTTTCATGAAGTAGAGAGGGATTGAGCATGGGTGTGAATAAATTCACCCATTCATAACCCTAAATACCTGAGAGAATCTTATTCTACAACTTCTCTCATTGCCCAAGGAAGAATTGATAAGAACTTGAAAGAAATTGAGCTTTATCACCTCTCTAGACTTCTACATTTTCATGCATGAATAAGAATCACTTATAATGAACTTAGCCCTCTTAAAAGTCACTATTCATAGCTTAAAATGACGTAGTTTAGGCCTTAGGATCATAGGAATTACTGAAAATCCCTTACTAATTGGACGAGTCATTACCTCTAGACCAAGACTCGTGGTCGGAGTTGTTAAGTACACTGCCAGTTTTCCCTTAAAGGGTACCTATGAGGGACCAAACGATTCGTCATTGGTGACCACGGCTCTTGGTCACCTCTTCTTACCTCCACTAACCAAAAACATTAAGTCCTTAACCAACTGTTGACCGCAACTCACCTAACGAATCATGGCATTGAGCACGACTCATGGTGTATAGTCATGGGGTACACTGCCGACTCTTCCTTCATCCTTCAACTGCCCTTAACCACGGGTGAACTAATGGCTCATGGGGTTAACCACGACTCATGGTCACACCCATGGTCACCCCAACTTGAACATTTCCAAAAAAGTCAAAGATCCTCACCACGAGTCACTTAACAACTCTTGGTCATTCTAATGGGTCACAGGTCGACTCGTTATGTGACCTGGTGCAGAAAATCTTATTTTCTCCATTTCAACCCCCGAGTCTGATCCTAGGGCTTTCAAGATATAACAGGGTATTACTGAAATCTCAA
The DNA here is from genome assembly GCA_018107945.1 of Datura stramonium. Classification (NCBI taxonomy): domain Eukaryota; kingdom Viridiplantae; phylum Streptophyta; class Magnoliopsida; order Solanales; family Solanaceae; genus Datura; species Datura stramonium. Next base: position 84,709 of record JACEIK010004987.1, read on the forward strand.
AAAAACTGACTATAGTTAAACTAATCAGATGACATTTTTGCAATATACTGAAAATGATAGTTTCTGGCTAAGCCTGGACTAACATGCAAACTGACCGTGAACTAACATGATTGTAATAACATGAAAATTTAGAAACTAATATAGTCAAGGAACAATAGTATCTAGTCAACTATGCAAGACCCAATTTACTGCATTTATAGAGTTAGGGCTAAATCATTTGACATGAAGAAGATAGCAACATGATTATTACGTAGAGGAAACATAACAAGAATTCATATAAACAACAATCCACATAAATTAATCAGAATCTGGCTAAAATTTTACCCTAACTCAAAACCTCAGGACTAGAATTGATAAGAAACTTCAGAAAAATTTTTGGGCACAAGGGAAGGATAATTCCCTTGATGGATTCCTACATACCTGGTGTAGAAATCTTAGAGAAACACCCTTGAGAAATCTGAGAAGAAAATTGAAACTCTTGATCCTACTCTATGCTTCCTAACTATGTTTTCTATATTTGGACTTTGAGAGAATGAGAGGAATGAGAGAAAACTTTCACTAACTCCTATCCCTCTGAAAATAACCCCAGAGGACATATTTTAGGGATTAAAAAGGTGGCAAGTTACTAAAATCCAGTCAAAACTTCACACTAATAGGCAGTCACAACACAAACCAACATGGCAACATTTAACATTTCTTACTTCAACTTGTTTCTAAAAGTTTGAGGGAAAATTGAAGTAGGAAATTTCCTAAATTCCTCATGAACAATTCCCACAAATATAGAGTATTTTCTCAGCAAAACACAGCTGATCCATCCTTCAAAAACGAGCAGAAACTTCAACAACAAAAAACCTAAAACGGTATGCAACATAGCCTCCAACTTCTAGGTTTAGCTAGGATTTTAGGAAAGTTTAGATACTAGAATCATTTACCTTTATTGGTGTTTAGATCTCACAAAAATGATATATAACTTCAGCACATATACAACTGCATAGGCTTCCTCAAAATAGTAGTTACTTCATACCATAACACATACCAAATAACACCATAAACTAGTTAACTTTAGACTTAGTTCCATAGACTTATTAAAGATTTCAAAAGAGGGAAATTGCTTACTCTTTCTTGTGAACAACTCCTACTAAGATTTAGTGTCACTTTAGCTCAAAATAGTCCCAAACACGTAGCAACTATAATGCCAAGATGCTTCTATAAGGCAGCAACAACTTAACCACAACGTTGTTGTAATACCCCGAAAGCCCTAAGATCAGACCTAAGGGTTAAAATAGAGAAAATAATATTTTCTACACCAGGTCATAGGACGAGTTGTCTAGTGACCCGTTAGGTGAACCACGAGTCGTTAGGTGACTCGTGGGGTGGAGGGAAAACTTGGTTGGATTTCTTGATTTAGAGGCTGACCACGGTTGAAGCCACGAGTCGTTGTCAGCACCACAAATCATTATGTTAGCCATGGTCAAGAGTTTTACTTGAGGGTTGAAGGCTTGGTCAGTGCTCCTAATGGTTTGTCACCACAAGTCGTCGGTCATACCACGAGTCTTCGGGCACACCACGAGTCGTGGGGACCAGTGATGATGAGCTTCCAGTGCTGGCAACGAGAGATGACCATGAGTCGTGGTCAGTGACGACGAGTCGTCTAGTCCCTCATTGGGACTGGCAGTGTGTTTTTCCCTATGAATTTTCTAAGTGCTTTTTTGTAATTCCTAAGTTTCTAAGGCCTAAACTATGTCGTTTTAAGCTCAGATAAGTTTGTTTTAAGAGGGTTTAGTTCATTCTAAGCCTATTATTCCTCTCCATGCATGCAAGCCTAGTAGTTATTAAGGGTGATCAAGCTTAGATTCATCAAGTTCCTCCCCAAATTCCTTTGGGCATTCAAGAGGGTTGTGTAATCAGATTCTCCTAGGTATGTAGTGTTATGAATGGATGTATCCATCCACTCCCATGCCCAATCCCTCTTCAATTTCATGTGATTTCTAAGTTGATGAATCTATGGGGTTTTAATCCAACTTGTGAATTCTCTGGGTATCTATCATGGGTATTCTGTATGCATGTTTATAATGTTGAATTATGATTTATGGGAATGTTTATAATGTTTTCAATTAAAAATTATGATTTCAAAGTTTTACAAATAAAGATGCCCATTTATGGAAGTTCATGAAAAGATGAGATTATGATTTATGCTTCTAGTTATGATGAGATGTTCATGATGAAAGTATGATTTCAAATTACCCATGTCTTTATTCATATTTTGAGTAGTCAAAGTCTATTTCAAGCATGTTTAAGTATTGGGAAAGCCCATATGATCATGTATGTTTCAGGATTTATCTAAATTTCATGTTATTAGCTTATCACATGGATTTTGGAGTATAGATTCCCACTTAAACCACTATTCAGCTTCGTCACTAGACGAAGTTCAACTTCATTGAAAAAAGATAGAGTGAATATGCATGTAATTGGGAGTAGTATCTAGCACCGAGTAGGCTAAGAGTTAGTCAACCCTATGCCTCAGAACTATGTGCCAACGTAGGTATGTTCAGATTACTTAGGACCTCCCTTGAGAGCTTCCCTTGACTCGAATGGGCCTTCAGCTTGATATCGATATGATGATAGCGTCCTTAGCCCTGGGAAGGCTTTGGATGGCTCTTCCTACTTTAGTGTAATAGTCAGAACCATGTAAGCTCTATCGTGGTAATGTGAGTTATAAGATGAGTCTCCCATTGTTCCTAATGATTTCAGTTATGCATGTTCATCAGTCATGATATTATGTTTTCAGTAGGTTTGACCCAACGTTCAGTTTTACTTATGAATATCAGTTTTCAGCTTTAGGTCATTCGATTTAGTTATGTCATACAACTACGCTTAAGTCATCTTTTCAGATAATAGCATGCAATTCCTATTCTCAGACTCTTATTATGAAATATTTTATTATATGAATGATGTATGTTTTACTTACATAGAGGTTTTACTTACCTTTCATACTCGGTACATTCCACGTACTAACCGCAAAAGCTATGTTGTCGATTCATCATACAGGCTCAAACATTCAGGCTTAGTCCCTCTGCTAGCCAGATATTCAGTGTTAGAATCTCTCAGTCAGAGTTTGTGAGTCCTCATCTTTCGAGGTCACTTCTTATGAGTTATATTCAATATTTTAAATTTCAGACTTTAGTGAGTTAGTTGGGGTCTTGTCCCATCAACTCGTCAGTAGCAGAGGCTTATTAGACATAGTATGTTTTCAGTTTCAAATTGTGCTATGTATTCAGTTATTTGGCGTTATCAGATTTTCAGACTTCCTCTATGTTATATTTTAGAGTTTCCACATTTAAAATATTGAGCTTAGATGTTATGTTTATGCCATGGGTTGACTTGGAGCCTCTCGAGATTCTTTGTACCGTGTCCTAATCCCGGCCTATGTTTTGGTCGTGACAAACTTGGTATCAGAGCATTAGGTTTTGAAGTATCTTAGAGTGTCTGAAAGTCTCGTTAAGTAGAGTCTTGTTCATGGGTGTGAAGCACGCCACACATATGACGAAGAGGCTATGAAATATTTAGGAATGTTCCTTTCTTTCATGATCTATCTGGTGTGATGAAATGTCTCTCTATCCTTCTAACTCTTTCTATACACATTTGCAGAATCAAGACTCCTCTCCGAGTTAACGGAAGAAGAAATGGAAATGGAAATGGAAAGGGCCATGAGAATGGCAATAGGACACCAGCAGGCTCCACCAGCTCCCGAGGAGCATGTACATGAACAGGTTGCCAATGCGGAGTTTAGGGCAGCCATACAGATGCTAGCTCAGTCTTTGACCGCCCAGGTCAGCCAACAGGTGATAGCATATGTCCCCTCAGAATGGGAATGTGGCAGCAGTGAGAGTCAGAGATTTTCTGAGGATGAAACCTCCGGTGTTCCTTGGATCAAAGGTGGATGAGGATCCATATGATTTTATTCATGAAGTTATGAAGATCACCCAGATCATGGGGGTGACGAAGGAGGAGTGTGTAGATTTAGCCTCGTATTAGTTGAAAGGGGTTGCGCACATTTGTTTCAGGCAATGGAAGGATAGCAGGGCAATTGGAGCAAGCTCCATTTGTTGGGATAAGTTCCATTCCCAATTTCTGGATCGATTCTTCCCTCATGAGATGAGGGAGATTAAAGCAGTTGAGTTTTTGAACTTGAAGCAAGGTAAGATGACAGTATAGAAGTATGCTTTAGAGTTCAGTCACTTGTCCAAGTATGCACTTGATATGGTGGCAGAGCAAAGAGCTTGAGTGAGTCGGTTCGTGCATGGGATAGCAGACTATTTGGTCAAAGATTTCCAGACTGCGATGCTTCATTAGGACATTAACTTTCCTAGAATAGTTCTATATGCCCATATGATAGAGGCTATATAGGTGAGTGAGCGGGAGAGAGAGACCTAGTGGTGGGCACCGTCAGCAGTCCCACTAGATATCTTCTGCCCCAGCGCTGTCAGCTATGAGTGTTCCATCCAAATCTAGGCGCAACCACAGGGTAAGAGCATCAGGATCTCGAGGTTAGGGGAGCATACCCGTAGAGTCTAGTATCCCAAATTGTGACACGTGTGGCCGGAAACACACCGGTCAGTGTGTAGCCTGTTTAGGTGCTTGTTTCAGGTGTGGGAAGCCTGGACATATGCTTAGAGATTATCTAGCATCTAGACAGAGCCATAATAGGGGTCGAGGCCTAGCATATAGTTTAGTAGCCCCACTAGCACACACAACTCAACAGGGTGTATCCACTACTCCAGGTGGTGGTCAGCGCCGGAATAGATTCTATGCCCTAGCAGCTTTGCTGGAGCAGGACGTCTCCCTAGATGTAGTCACTGGTATGTTACGAGTATTTCACCTTGATGTATATGAATTGTTAGATCCAGGGGCTACCTTATCTTTTGTGATGCCCCATGTTGTTAGTAGTTTTGGAGTCTGTCCCGAAACCCTATCAAAACCTTTCTCAATCTCTACTCCAGTCGGTGATTCAGTTATAGCTCGATGGGTATATATAAATTTCCTTATCACAGTCCTTCTGAAAGTCACCTCAATAGATTTAGTAAAGCTAGCCATGACAGTTTTTGATGTTATCTTTGGCATGGATTGGCTACATGCATGTTATGCCTCAATAAATTTTAGAACCGGTGCGGTAGAGTTCTGATTTCTGGGTGAGCTAGTCCTAGAGTCGAAGTGTAGTTTAGTTGTTCCTGTATGTCATTTCATTTCCTACCTTAAGGCTATGAAGATGATCTCTAAGGGTTGTGTGTACCATCTAGTTAGGGTAAAGGATGCTACATCCGAATCCCCGACTATTCAATCAGTTCCTATAGTGAGTGAATATCCAAAAGTGATTCCAGATGATTTACCTGGAATTCCTCCCAAGCGAGAGATTGATTTTAGTATTGACCTTCTTCCCGATACATAGCCTATATTTATTCCTCCTTACAGAATGGCTCCAGTTGAGCTAAAGGAGTTGAAGGAGCAGTTGAAGGACCTTCTAGACAAGATTTCATCAGACCTAGCAAATCCCCCTGGGGTGCACCAGTTCTCTTTGTCCGAAAGAAGGATGGTTCCCATCGGATGTGCATCGATTATCAGTAATTCAACAAAGTTACAATAAAGAAAAGGTATCCCCTCCCTAGGATTGATGATCTATTTGACCAGCTTCAAGGTGCTAAGTGATTTTCAAAGATAGACCTTATATCCGGATACCATCAACTCAGGGTTCAGGAGAGTGACATTCCGAAGACAACCTTTAGGACTCGGGATTGTCACTATAAGTTTGTAGTTATGTCTTTTTGGCTAACGAATTGTTACACCCCGTAAATTCTTGACATGTAGATGGCCTATTCGCATGTTGGTTAAGAGTTTTAGAATTTCATACATGCTAGAAAAAGGCCCGGGGAAAG